>BGPR01002820.1:0-37067 GCA_013235015.1 Araneus ventricosus | reverse complement strand
ACTTTAGTCACATAGAGCTACTTTAGTCACATAGAGCTACTTTAGTCATAGAAAGTCACAATTGAGTAAGGTAAGTAAGTTTATGCCCCTCAATCCCAATGACCATTCGCAAAGACATTCTCCCGTCGAATTTTTTACCTCAGCCCCCACGCACACAGACCAAAATCCTGGATTCGTCACTGCCTAAGGATGAAAAGTTATTTGCAGGGACAGTGCACCAATGTCCGGTTCTTATGTGATCACCACATCATCAGAAAAGCAGCACCGGTCTCGGTCATCACTTTGGAAGGCGACCACCCGAGCTACTACCAGAACACTACGTACTGTTGGCCTCTTTTATGAATCCATGACTCATGGACTTGGTTCGTTACACTAGATAAAAAGACTTTTCGTGGGTTCGTATGTTACAAAATTATATTGCTGTAAAACGTTAAAATTTCGAATAACTTTCAATTTGTTGAAAATCTAAATGAACTTTTGAAAACCCTTTTCTTAATGAGCACCTACTACACAAGAAGTAACTGCGTTCCAAATGGGGTTGCTCTATGTCTAACGTCTGCCATATAGAACATTTTGAGCCAATTTTTGAATCATGCGTAATGCAATTTACAGTTAGTATGCCAACGTAAATGCATTATTATGTTAAACAGTTTCTATGCAAACACATGTGAATAAAAGCTATTATTGAAGGAAATAGACTTTACAGTACCACAGTATTTATTTTAAGCTGTGCATCTCGAGATATGTGCAGTTTTCCTTAAAACTTTCTGCAAGCGAAGCTGAACTTCTGGTATGTGGGCTCATAAATTCCTGCGTCGGATATAATAGATAATCAAATACGTCTTTTAGGAGGATATACAAAAACTCAAAGTGGTTTCTTTATGATGTTTTCTCTTTCTTCTTAACTAAAAACTAGCAAAGTCGACTAATTATCTTCGATTGTTCTGAGGTAAAAATAATAATATTAAAAATTTGGTACTATTTTATTCTTTTTTTCAAATCATGTTTCATGGAGTAAATGAGTTCTTACACAAACGTCGAATAACATAGTTTTCCAGTAAGAAACCGGAAAGTTAAAACTTCAATTCAGAAACTACTTTTTAAATTTCGTTTCAATGAGTCGAAGGTAGCAAAAGCATTTCACTTTCTTCATATCATAATAATTTATAATGATTTAATTTTCTCTATCATTAAGTTAACCATGTTTTTTTTTTAAATAATTGTGAAACATCATAGGAATTTCATCCCCATCGAATATATGAAAATTTAAATTCTGAACACAATTTAAATTGATGCCGATCAAACTTAAATCTCACTTTCGTCGTAAATCTAAATGTTTCTGTTCCTAATCAGATCTTCACATGTATAAGCATTTTTCTCTTCATATGAGGTTTACTAATAATGATGACAGAAAAAAAAATCTCGCGGGGTTCATAACATTCGATACATGCTATTCTTTGAGGGTTTCTTTTTACTTGCAAATTTAGTAGTTTACATTCCGTCGAGAATGCTTGTTCCTACACTTTATTATTATTTTCCAAGAATGGCAAAAAATTTCATACGTTAGCAACATGCCCATGCCAGCAAAAATGGCTGCTCATCTATGACATATCTATAATATAAAGCAGAAAATACATGTATCTGTGTGTCCGTCCATCTGTCTGTCGGTCACAGGAACTCCTCCTAAACGGTGAACCGTAGCGACATGAAATCTGCACACGACATTGAAGAGAACATTTCTAGGTCAATGGTGCTATTTTCAACTTTCAGAGCTAATTAGTTTTTACGATATTTAATTAAATAACGAAAATTAACCGCTGTTAAGTCTAATGCTTAGATTTCTTGGACAATAACTTCTGAAGTAATTATTAGGCAACAATTATTTTTATGCCATTTTAAAGAGCAGAAAATTATCTTCTTAATGATATTAATTCCATTGCGATGAAGTGTTTTCTCTGATTGTTATTAAGGTTTAAAAATATATTTTTAGCGCAATTTCTAACAATACTTTTTATTCTTATAGAAATAAATTCAAGACAAATTACTGTTTCGCGCGCGGGTTTTTGCTAGTGTTAAAGTTAATATAAGAAAATTTTGTTTTCTTTGCGCATAAGAAACAAAATAGACTTTTCACTTCTGGTTTCAGG
Source organism: Araneus ventricosus (assembly GCA_013235015.1). Taxonomy (NCBI): domain Eukaryota; kingdom Metazoa; phylum Arthropoda; class Arachnida; order Araneae; family Araneidae; genus Araneus; species Araneus ventricosus. The sequence goes on along the minus strand of BGPR01002820.1, from coordinate 34,920 downwards.
TTGTGGCATTTACACCTTTTAAAGCGATTACACAGTGATCCAATGAAATTAGTGAATTATTCTCTCGATGTTTTGTTTAATTTTCACAAATTTTTAAATGATCCTAATGAGTGTGTGCTAAGCCTACAATGTTACTTAGTCCGGTTGCTATCGTAGGAAGAGGACAAAGGGAGGGGGGAGATGTATTAACGGTCTATCTGTTGCAAGAACTCCTTCTAAACGGTGAATAGTCTTGGCAAGTAATTTGCAGGAACGGACATAGGATATGTGATTTTATCATAAATTCAGTATTTTTGACTACATACAACAATTAAATAATTAACAAAGAAAGGCCTATTGACTCAGCGATACGCGATGAAGATTACTACTTTATTTTTCAATCAACTGTCCCCTGATCCTTAAGGAATTCTTAAACATTTGGAATAACTTATTTTTAAAATCAAATGTCATGTGACACTTAAAAAAACGCAAGCATGTGGTATAACTTATTTTTATAGTCAAACATCACGTGAACATTAAGAAAACCGCGATTATGTGATCTTGCTGAGAAAATAAATAATTAATTAATTTGTGGAATAATAACTGAAATTACTCAACTCGACGCTTGATTTTCATTTTTTGAAGTCTGCAGTCTATTTAATTTTAGTTATTTATAGTTGTATCTTTTCAGAAATGCATTGATAGATATGATATAGTTCAACGAAGTTTTTAGATTCAAATTTAGAAACTATAATCATAACTTAATAAGTAAAATGTTAAGATTTAAGATTAGTAATAATGTTAATTAATAATGTTAATAATAAAATGATAATAAAATGTCGAAAATATATTTTTGTTTCATGTATTCTGTTGAATGGTAGAAGCGGATGACATATAGCATGGTGGATGATATGCCACAGATTGAAAGCGCCTAATGATACCTGGTGAGCAATGATGTATGTAATTTAAATAACGGAGAATATATGAGGAATAGAGAATGGTTGTTGAATTGGTAATTTTGGCACTGACTAATGAAAGTTTAGGTCAGGTAAATGAAAAAAAAATCACAAATGGAGGGAAGTGTTACAGAATATCTATCTGTAGATAAGCTAATGGGAAATAACAAGTAACATCATATCCTGTAGAGTTCTTCAACTCCTTAGAATTTCAGGATACCTTCCGACAACTGAGATTATAAGTCGGTGTGCCAGTACTATTGATATGTAACTTCGATGTACCGAGACTGCGCATTGGCACACAGTTACAAATTACACAACTATGTCCGAACGTCGTGCGCGTTACTGTTACGACTGGCATAGTTAGAGGAGAGAATGTTTTAATTCCACGCATTCCGATAATCCCGATGTATTTACCATCTAAGTTCAGAAGGTAACAATTGCCTTTAAAATTAGCATTTGCTAGGCTCAGGGCGAGACACTCAAAGGGGCAGGGAACATTTGGAAAACCGTATTTTCCCATGTGCAAGCTGTATATGCGTGTTCACGATGTGGTCCAAAACCTCTACATCCGTGCAAACGAAAAACAAAACATAGTATGCAAAGTGTGTTAGCATAGAAAACAAATTACCTAACTATAACATCCATGACACTCCCGCATGGTCAGTCAATTTGTACTATCATCCGTCCAAACTTTTATTCCCTTTCAAGAGTGCACTGAAATATTTACATTCATGAATTCGAAAAACTTAATAACTCAAATTCTTCGCGCACGAAGTCGCGGGTAACAACTAGTATATGTTTCATGAAAATGGATAGTGACTTGAACTAAAATCTTTTTAAGCAGAGTTTTCAGTTCATTAGAACGTTCAAAATATCGATATGGTATATGTCGGGCAGCATTTCTGGTGACTTTTACCATTTCAGTTGTAATACAAGCCGGAACCATCGAGCATTTGAGCGGACAAATTCGCAACTGCTGTGATTATCCAGCTGATGATATATACTGGTGATTGAACTTTCGGAAATGTTGTTTTATATCCACTCCAGAATAGTGTCATCATAGTGACAAAAACCGCAATAAAGGCAGAAAACGAAAAGTGATTATTAAAATCAGTCAAACAACTTTCATAGCTTTGACAAATCTGAATACATTTGTCGTTGTCATCAGGGCTGCTACTGACAATGCGGATGAATAAGTTCTTGTTTATCATTTGTATGTACGTGCACATGAGACAATAGTAACTTTTCGGGGGGGCCCCCCCAAGAAAAAAGGCCTTCTTTGGAGGAAATATGTACAAAATATGTGCTATAAAATGTGTACTTAAAATTGTAGAATATAGCATAATACATATTCAGTAAAAGTTTTATGTAAAAATATTCAATAGATCTTGAGATATCGTGCGCGCAATATCAAAAAACTGAACTTCGGAAGGTGTTAATTTCTTCACTATGCTCTGAAGTAAAATTTCTCTCCTGTCTTCTTTGCTTTTTCTGAAAAACTACTCTTCCTTCGTTTTAAAAATTTCTCTTCCTCATTATTTTGTACATTTTGCAACTCTTCTGTTACTTCATATTCTTTAAATACAGAAAATAATTTGCATAAATGAAAGGCGGTAAAAGCTACTCACTCATATTGAGGAGACGCTGATCATTTCGTAACTAGAATGTGGTAAAATCCGCCTATTTCGAGGAATACAGTGTGTTAAAGTGAATTTATTTGTTATCAAATTCATCAGTATATGGAAAATATTTGAAAAGCTATGAAGAAATGTCCGTACGTTAAGTTCTTTATCTTGCGTCAAATATTTATCATACAATAAATGTATTATGCAACAGGGTGTTTACAAAAGAATTCCCCGACTTTTAAGGGCTATATTTCCTCAACAAAACCAGCAAGTACAATTTAGGAATAGTAGTAGATGGCAAATCAGTAAGTTCTTTATTCTGCCGGAGAACATTGATAAACTGAAAATGTGAATAAATGCAGCCATCTAAACTTGAAGACCGAGCTTGCCTAAAAAGGTGTGAGATGAGTTCTCCTATCGACTGGGTATCATTCGGGTTTCTGGTGGTGGTCACATTGAGCATTCATAATTTTATAAACTTTAAAATGTCATTTTTGAGTTAATTTGTCCAAATTTGTTGCAACTTCTCTAATTTTGTAATCGAAGCCCTTAAAACGCAGTGTATTCTTTTTTAAACAAGTTGCACTTCTCTTATCTAGAATGTTTTTGGAAATATGAAGTTTTGAGTAAAGAAAATTTGAGGAACACAATAGGCTCTCGCTTTCAACACAATCTACCGCTCTGCTCAGAGAACGCTATGAGGAATATTTCAATGAAATTTTCTAGAATTGCATGGAAGCTTCCATTATTAAAAGCGATTAACGCTCAATAAATGAAACGCAGGTAGAAGACGGCTTACATTTTGACACCTTTCAGTGATTATTTTACAGACAAACTATGTCGCAAAATGATAACAACGAATATTGTTCGAAATCTTAATAAATTGCCTATTGTATTGAATCTAAAATTTTAAAAAAATTATACGAGAAAAAAAGAGTGTAATGTTTGGAACTCAAATAGGATGAAATCGGAGTAAACGGCACAAGATTTCTTTTTGTTTACACTATGAGTTAGCAGAATTTTTGTAACGAATTTCTTGAGTATTGATTTCACATATTTTCAATTCTTTTCGTTTCATCCTTTCAACTGGAATTAAATTTTGTTTTCTCGTTAAAGCTTAATTGTCGTGAGTGCTGTTGTGAAACTCTCGGTATTAATTTGTTTTAATACTACAATTTCTGGAAGTGCATCCCAAAAATTGATTTCTTTTAAGTACAAAATCACTTAAGTACAAAGGTAAACATTAAAACATTAAGCGACTGAATATTACTATTATTATTCAGTTTTCAAAAAAAAAGACATTTAACTTCAAAACGAAACAAAAGACTTTAGAAAATGGAATTTACCTACGTATTTTTCATTCAAAATAAAGTTTTCCATTTCAAAACCGCTTATGATATAGTCTTTGTTAAAGATTTTTATTAATTGTACTATTCGGTTTCTCTATCTATTCGTTTACGTGCTTGTGGGTCTTATACATTTCGTAAGAATTATTTTACAAGCAACATAAAAAATCTAACTGAGGAAATACGAAAGTATATTTTTTGTATTGCCCTCTTCAGAAATGTTGAGCACATGTACCCGGTAGTAAAGTGTGAATTTAAATGAAAAAACTATCTAATCTGTGCCGTAATATAGCGAGAATATAGAAGTGATTATGCTTTCCATCATTTTTTTCTTCTTAAAATGACTGCACCTAGTATCAATATCAATTTTCAAAACATTTTAACTGCAAGAGAAGAAGTTTGAGATTTGGATAAATTAATAAAATAAAAATTACCAACATAAATTTCCCTGGATGACTCAGAGTCGGCTATAACACCTCCAGAATCTCATTTATCGATGAATGCCCATTTCAGTGACGTACTGCAAACAAAAAGCTAAATTTCAATTGAACTAGAACATCAATTTCGTTTATCGTAGTCTGTAAGATGATGGGCTGGAAGAGTTTTGGTAAATTTGACCGGTTGGAGATATGAGGGTTTTTACGATGTTGCCGATCATAGATTTTGAACTTCACCAATATTTCAGCGTTTGATGCTCGTCGTTAAATACAGATGTCCAGATGGAAATGATGTTACTTTATAGGATTCGTTTTTGATCTTTCGATAAATGTGTCCATTTTTTTCCAAAAATTTCATAAACTTTGAGGAGGAAAGGATTCACTTCGGATTTTCAAACTATCCACCATAACTCGTCAAAAGTAAGAGAGACAGGAGGAACATAGAACAGGGTTGGTGTACAGTTTTATGCTCAGAATGGGCTCTTCTGCCACCCTCTCTCGAATGAAAGATTAGGTCAAAACCACTTTGTACGATTCATAAGTTGAATGTTTTAATTTATAGATTTTTGCAATTTAAAAAATGCCCTAGAGAAGATAATGTTGAATGTTGTTTTACTGGTCTCGCTCCAATAAAAGTTTAAATATATCGTAATATAGAAGACATGTGTGCAGTGAATCCTTCTTCCTTGACGAATTTTTTCTCCTCGCCCCTTTAACACAGGGACTTTTTGGGCGGATGCGACATGAATTGGACTATCTCAATCTGGGTGGTCATTTATCCCCTTGCCCCACCCCTGCTTTATCCTTCTCTTAAAGCGCACGGAAATGGGCTGTTATGGGCAAGGATAATTGGACCCCCTACCGCGCTTATCTCCAAAGCGATCTCAGGACCTCACCTCCCCTCAAATTAAGCCAACCGCCTCGCTCGATGTGATTGAGTTAAAACGGCAGATAAATTCGTTTGCGAAATGCCTTTAAGATGACCAAATCTCACGGAAAACATTCGAACAACATGGAGAAACCGCTTTATTAAAATGTTCTCTTCGTTGGGCTTTCTAAATATCTACTTCCGCAGCATGGAAGTCGATTAGAATCAAAATCTAGTTTACGCCTATATAGTTTTGAAAAAATTAAAGCCATGGAACATCAGACAGAATATAAAAAAGCGGTTGCCAAAAATTGTATATAACAGTAAAAAATACATTTAATTCAATGAATCAGTATATAATAACATTTTTATCTGTACTTTTCTGCTAAAACCATACCACGCGTTTTCGACACCAAATTATCCCAAATTCTTTGAGACAAAAAGGTGTGAAAGAAATATATTGGCTCAAATTCACCAAGGCTAAAAAATGACTAAATAACGCCGTTTTATCATTATTATCTTTCTTTCATTAAACAAGCTAATGGAAATGGGATACATATTTTATCACATGTTTTAGCTTACATAATTTGGTGTACATTTTTTTAAAGATGATCATGAAGGGCCAAAGAAAAAACAAATGAATCAACTTTTGAAAAGTAAAAAGTGAGAAAATGCTTTATAAGATTTATCTAATTTCTACATTCGTATATACTATTATATCTTTTTCTCGTATATTTCTTGTTGCTTCTATTTACTAAACTTTCATCTTCAAACGATTCTCAACGTGTAAAATCATTTCAGAGGGAATAAATGAATCTGGCAATTGAAAAATTGTAGATGATATGAAATAAATATGGAGGTGGTCCTTTAATCAAATTTCATTTCCTGTATTTAAAGAGGACACAATACTAAATCAAATGACATAAATTGTTTAAACTAAACCCTCTGATCTCCAGTCAGCATCACCACTCAGGCCAATCATCTGGACTGATGGGCCTAGCCTATTAAGTAAGAGTGATTAAGACAGATTCAAAAAACATACTAAAAAGATAAGCTATTTATTTAACTCCGGAATTAAAAGTGACATCACTGCGTGACGAAAAAAAATAACAGTAGTATAACATTAGACAGTTGCAGTATACAGGGTTAGCCTAAATGATTCATCGGGTTTCAATACACTGTGTATTGAGAGGTATACGATCTACACAGACGGGTGATACATGACAAGATACATAAACTCCCCAAGCTTAAAAGCCCGACTCGTGGCTCGCGTGCTCACTAGATGACAGGCCTGTAGCGGCACTGTACAAGATAGCGGCAATGCAGGATAAGAGTTTTTGTGTGTTGGAATATCCGAAGTGTTCTTCGGTTACAAACGTTCAGCGTGCATTCCTACGCAAATACGGAAAAGCTGCACTTGGTGATTTGTAGTATGTACCAGAAACGTGGTGAGTGTATGTATCTTTTCATGTATTACCTGTCTTTGTACGTCGTATACTTGTAAATATACAGTCCTTTGAAACCCGATGAATAATTTAGGTTACCCCTGTATATACAATAATGAATCTGCGCGGTTTGATTACAAAGAGGTTCGCTTGGAATGACTGCGTAGAAATAACACAAATGATCCGTAGACACAAGGGTTCAAGTTGATGGATTAGCAACCTGGCTCTAGTAGTAATGGACGCCACAATTGCTTGATTAAGGCTTATTGCTAGCAAGAAACAAGAAGTGTTTGGATACTGTTTCGAAAGACTGTAGAAAACCAACAATTTAATCCAGGTACCAACAGAAATACTAGTTAGACCAAGGCTCTTTGATTTAATTTCGCATGTATGTATTTTGTCTAGAAGAAAGTGCCTTTTACAGGTAGTTTGTCTAGAAGAAAGTGGCTTTTACTTGCAGACAATGCATACACCTTTTCGAATTGTCTCTCCATGTCAATTTAAAGATATCCATTCAATGACGTGTAGAGATGAGTTGCCGAATTTTGACTGGCACCTAGATTGCGCCGGTATAAAATTCCAATAAATATTTTGCCGTAAAATAGATAAATTGTATTGCAACCATATAAATGTGGTTATGAAATCATTTTTTTAAGAAAAATTGCTACGTGGTTACCATTAGAGAACAAGTGATTATATTCAGTTATCATCAATTAATTATTTGAACAAAACACTAACAGCCCTTACGCTTTCTTAAAGTCAGTAACAAAATCTGTTACAATATCCACAGACAGGAAACATATTTGGGTATATTCCACTAAAATAAATTTATTAAAATAGTTTTAAGATAAGGTTAGGGAATATTTTATTTTTTTATGTCTAAAAGTTGCTTAGATCGGACCACAAAAAGTTGCCTAAATTGGACAGTTTAACTGAACAAGGTAATTCAGAAAACACGTATCACCAATAGTAGTCTTCATAAATTGGAAGAGGAACAAGCGAAAGAAAAAAAAATATCATGACATTAAAGATATAAAATGTTCAAAATGAAATGCTCGGAAGAAAAAAAAATAAGAATGCATATCATTTGTGAAGAAAAAAAGGAACAATTGAATACAGTACATAAAATATCATACTTGGATTCAAGTAATGCGTGCTGGTACTATTTTCAGAATCCAAAATATTTTTTTCTTGAATTGTGCTTATAGAAATTGGTGGTCTAATATAGGAAAATATTTTCCTGAAGTAGGCAAATGACACAATTTCTAAAATATATTTCTTTTTCTACTTTAAAGTGTAGTTCATAAAAAGTTAATTAGATTGTTTTGAAAATAAATAAAGGCCAAAAAATTCTACCACTTCTTTTTCATTAAAATTACTTCACAATCACTATACATTAAAAAATTTCCAGGTGGTAATTATTCGGTAACTCTCCTCTATATGTAACAGTAGCAAAAGAAAACCAATTAAGTAAATTCATTTAATGTTTACAGAATGAGATATCGTCGCTTAACAAGCAACACCACCTATCTCACTTTTTTGAAATTTAAAAGAGGAAGAAAATACTGAATTTTTCGCTACCAATAACGGATATTTCTGAAGTTTTTCACATCTAGTACAGATATTATCAGATGTTAATTCGGATATATTCGTTATTGCTTGTGAAAATTTGAATATTTTTCACCAATCTGAAACTTAAAAAAAATTGAGATATGCGGCGTTGCTTGTTAAGCGACGATATGCAATAATTAGGAGTCGAATAGTTTATATAACTACATTAAAATAGAATTTACAAAGAAACCCAAGGGGTGAGCAGAACAATTTAAACATCATCGTTTACAACAATGAACTCAAAAGAAAGGATAAAGAGCAAAATCACAAAGCACAAAAGCTAAAGAGCAAAAACATAAAACGCAAAGACCAAAAACACAAAAAGCTTCACATAAAAACACATATCAGAAAAAAATTAAGAGCAAAAACACAAAAATCTAAACATTAAAAGCACGAAACACAAAAAAATTAAGAGCAAAAACACAAAAATCTAAACATTAAAAGCACGAAACACAAAAAGATTAAGAGCAAAAACACAAAACGCAAAAACACAAAAAACTAAACATCAAAAACACAAAACACATGCAAAAAATAAAGATAACCAAATTCAAATCAATAGTATTTAAAACCAAACTGTTACAAATAAAAATCGAGAGACAATAAGCATTACAAAAACTACACAAAAGAACAGAAGCACAAAAGAGATCTAACAAATCTTTACAATGGACAAGATAACAATTCAAAAGAAAACAAAACAATTCCTAAAACCATCGAAAACTCGAGAAAAGTTAACCAAGTATTAGAATGACACCAAGTTCAAGAAAATAATAATACTAAATATTTCCAGAAACCGGAACACATTTTTCAATCAAGTCCAAAACTCAGTAAACTAATTAAGCCTATTGCACATGTCCCCACAGAATCTGAAGATCTTTTTCAAGTTGCAAAATGCACTCCCTATTTTTCAATAAATTTTTGAACCACTCGACCCGATGATTCACTGCGTGATTTTAATCATCGGGGCGAGTGGTTCAAAAATTTTATTATAGCTTATTAAGTTCTTTTCTGTAAAAAATAGGATTTTATCCGATCTGAACGCACACGATACCGAATCAGTTATTGAAGGAGACAGAAACACTTTTTTGCCTGTTAATTTGTATGATACCTTGTCAAAATAATTTTGTATGGTTCATCGTCAGTAATAGACTAATATATAGATTATTAGCGTTTTTAAAAAGGAGAAGCCCCTGGTTATTTTAATTTTTATTCAAACTTCCTACATTAAATTACATAATTTTGAAAAATTCTTATTAATTACAATTCTAAAAGAATTAAATATGATTTGAAGCTACATAAATTAATTGTTTAGTTTCAAAATTAAATTTGTTATTCAAATGTTATTCTTAAATATTCTGTCTTTTATAATCTTCTTATAATGTTTTGAAATTTGATGATCAGTTGTCAATAAGTTCTGATTTATTTTCACTGTTTTCTCCAATTGGATTTAAATATTGGGATACTTGACAAGATCCAGTGCATTGGAAAAAAAGCAATTTCAGTTTTTCGTTTCCGTATTTTTGCATTTCTGTAGAAAGAAAAATGCTCAAATAGTGATTTTTAGCAACATAAAATGCGTATGTAAAAACATTAATCTAGAATAACCAATATGTATTATAATACCAAATGGAAAAAAATGTTTCATTTTCGCGATATAAGGTGACCTCTGAAGCGCAACGTTTTACAGCGAAAATTGAAAATTTAATATAACTTCAAAACTACTGACAAGAAAAAGTTTACATTTTGCATTGACTTATAAAATAAGTTTCTATATCAATTGCTGTTAAATTTATAAGTTTTGCCATTCAAAAATTTTAAAGCATCAAATTGTAAAAAATTTTTCATGCACTCAGAATTATTTTGAAATCAAAATTCTAAGTGCAGATTATGTAGAATTCTTCATACTATTACAATAAAAAATTATACGTCAATAACTATATTAGATCTCAAGATATCAATAAAAATTAAAAACTCTACTTTATTATTAGAGAATCAAAATTTTATTTGCTTCCAATTTAGAAAAGAACAGATCTAGAAAGATGAAATTTGGTATGCGAGAATAAATTTTGATGCAGTGTTGGATTTTATCGACAAAAATGTGTGCTGTCATTGGAAATTTCAAATTAATCGCAAGAACCCTTATGAACTTTTTAGCTATAGAATCTTTTAGAAGACGTTATTTCCTGAAAACCTTTTACTGATTTCTTTGTTTCTATAGAGAATGAATGTCGGTGGAGTAATGATGAGTGATTGGCTTCTTTACCGAGACTGTACTCTTCCCTGCCGCCCTCTAAAACGTCCCTTACCCTATGGGTGAGTAGGTCGAGGTGGGTGGTAAATAAATAAAGAAATTTACGAATTAATATATTATAGAGTTTTTTTAATTCAGTTAACTACTTTCAACACCCTAGTTCAGTTAACCCTTTCATGTTCCCTAGGGTTCCCAACAGAAATCCATAAGTTATTAATGTACCTATAGCAGTGATAAATAAAGGTTTTCGATTGTGTAAATTTTCCACTGAGTGAAATCTTCTTCGGCAGATATTTTGAGTACGATTATGTTAATTTTCGTGTAATAGTGTGGTATGTGTCCTGGGAGTGAAATAATTAATTTTCTTGTCGCCGTTGCGTCTTCTTTGACAATAGCTGCTTGAACCATCAATTTTACCAGACAAACTGAATAGCTCACTATTACTGCTAAAATGCATGTATATTCTAGGAAATCGAATTTTGGTGTCGTTACAAAAATGTAACATGACCAAAATATTCCCATCATAGAGTTTATTACGGAGATAAGTGCAGGATAGCATGAAAGTTCATCTGCAAGTGTTACCAATTTAGTTGATTTCCGATTGATATGTACTAGGGTAATGTAATTTTAATAACTGTGTACTTCAGCCTTCAAGAAATTCATTTTTTCACACTAGTTTATAAATTCTACTATATACGATTAAACAGGAGATATATACATATGTACAATTAGGATTCACTTTCAAGATTACTCACAATTACTAACTCGGAGTTCACCTCGAGAACTCCTACAAAAAAATCACACTCTTTGCAGAGACCCAATACCATTAATAGCGCCTACCACCTCGTCCTCCGCGCAAGTGTTTCTCCACTCTTCACTTCACATCCTTTTGGCTGAGAGCCGGAACAGCTACGTGGAGGTTAGTGCCATGACAGTAATCTTGCTTGTCACACTAAGTGTGCCTTTCTACACAAAGTGTGTCAGTTGCAACGATATTCGTCGAAGATAAAACATAAAGGCTTCATCTCATCAAGAAAAGATGAAAAGCTCCTGACTTTAGTTTGAAAATGTTCGTTCATTCCTTTGTTGAATGCACTAGCATTGATAATTATGTTGAAAATACTCATACACGTTACTTACCAGAAGATTGGCATCTTCAATTTCTTCCACTTGATAGAGGAAAGCAAAAAGGAGGATATTTGTGAGCTGCCTCTTATCGACAATTGGGAGCGATTCAAAGAAATGTACGAAGACGCATGAAGTTTTATAGAACAGAACAATGCCAATTCAATTTTTGAATATGTTGTTAAAATTAGCCATATGATATGTGATAAAGTGCAGAAAAGCATGGAAAATACAGATACTTCGTTACTTTCCAATACCATTTTCCAGATTACGTTTTCTGTCGCATTTCGATATAAGGCGTGATATCCAGTCCCATGAGTTTCGAAAGATTAAAAAAATGATGAGGCAGCTTCCATTAAATATTTTCTGACTTAATTCGTAGAAACAATTTGCCCACTATATGCACTCTTCATAGAATACATTCTAAATTCTTTCATGCATTTTAAAGATGTGATTTCCTATTCTTTTTCAATGCTAATGCTTAACTACATTTTTTTATCCCTTAAGGAGATCTGTATCTAGTTTCATGATTCGTTCCAATTTTCAAAGTCTTTTTGGATAATAATAAACGCTATTAATTATTGCTGCCCTATTAGATTTATTGTTACAATATGACTGCATTCAAAAGCGTAAATTAAAAGTTCTACGAAATTCTTACAATACTTTTTTACTTTATTATCTGGATTTATTTTTCATTTTTTACATAAACTGTATTTACAGCCGAGGTGCCATTTGAGTGTATGTAGTTGCGATTGTGAATGAAATTAAGTACTTTTTAACTTATGGTTGCTACTCCGTTTCCACAGATAATAAAATTTGTTGCTTTAGACGTGTATCAATGGTGATTTTCAAAAGGATTATTTTGATTCTCAGAAACTGCAAATAACAGAAATCATAAGATTTATGTCAGTATAAATTTATTTATAAAAAAATGGCATGCGCGACAACATCAAAATTAACATTTTACATACAGAGGCAAATCAATCTTGGTTCAAAGTAAATTCGGCTTGTTATGTATTTGAGTGAATTGGTCTTTGGTACAAGATTGTAAAAAATAATGCGACTACAATTCACAATGGATGTTTAATAACTTGAGTTATGGATTGCATAAATTGGAAGTAGGTTTTAATTTAAAATTGATACACACATTTTTTAAAACTTCTCCTTCGTGCTTTCATATAAACAAGGGTTACTAAAAAGATAAACTTTGTTATATTTTGAAATAATTACATTATACCTCCAACTATTCGAAACCCATTCATGCAATTCTTTAACTATCCTAATTTTAATTTTGTACGTAAGCTGTTATTAATTGCATATGTAGGTAATAAACGTTGATACAGAAACTAATTAGCGTTTTTTATGCAAATCTTTCAGTATTTACTGCCTTTTTGTACCTTACGTTTGTTAAGCTTAATATCACGAATTAAAGATTTGCTATGCCTGACTTCTTTTATACTCAATTTATGAAATGTTACTATGAATGTTGCGACGATGTAGCGTAGTGGTAAGGCCTCGGCTTCGGGGACGAAGGGTACCAGGTTAGAAACCCGATTGCACTGAAGATCCGTCGTTCAATTGAGCCTGGTAAGTTGAATTGAACGTAGTGGTGCAAACGTCCTGCCGCTGGTGCGGTGCGGAAATATGGAGAGGCAGTGCCTGCCTCAAGCGAAGTGCTCCGTCATCTGATTGAAGTTTAAAAGCACAATGTAAGCCCCAAAATATCTCTCGCTTTGCTTCAAAACGGGACGTAAATATAACTAAACTAAACTGGGTAATTTAAAGTAAAATGTTGTGATATTTGTAACAAATAAAAAATATATGTTTGTAGAATTATTAATTTCAAGAGAGTTATTAAAATATTTTAAGAGAAGAAATTAATTAGATAAAAAATCGTTTGGCCATAAAAGAAATTAATTGAAAATATCTTTTGGCATGACTTTTCTTCTAATGGTTATAAAAATAGAGTGGCCATGCCATATTTATTTTTAGCAAACTTTGCCCAGCGACAGAGAAGAAAAACTGTTATTAAGAGGAAGTCGATGTCAATGAATGTATTGTTGTGATATAAGTGTTTGTGTAAAATGTCTGTGTTGTGGAAATCGTCAAATACATATCTTAGTTTTGGAAAGAAGGCTCACGATTCTTCATGCAATACTGTAAATTTCAGTTCAATGTGCTTGAAACGCAACGAAACATATTTTGGCATATGTTACGTATTTTTAAGAATCAAATAACTCTAAATTTAGAAAGAACTTATTAAATGTGTTCCTTTCTCAACAACAACTCAACTCAAAGCAAAATTCAATTTTTGATTCATGTTGCCGAACAACAGCTCATTAAGCAAACCAAATACGCCTTTCAGATGACACCTTCGTGATTCGACCACAATGCATTCCAAGAGAAACATACCTCATTTTGATTGTAGTTATGCAAGGCACATTAAAAATCCTCTTTGAAACAACACGAAGGCTATTTTAAGATGAACATATTAATTTTGAACCGCAATCAGATGACGAGGATGACGCTTGAGCTGGCAACCCTGCCTTCAAGGAGGTTTGGCTCCTAAATATGTTACAACGTGCAATGGGACCACACATGCGGAGTATCTTTAATAGAATTCGGTTTCGAACCTGAAACCCTCGGGCCTCGAAGCAGAAACCTTACCACTAGGCATCCAAATTTCGAACTAATGTATGAAATATTGGATTGATTGATTTGGCCCAACCAAATCTTGAACTAAAGATTGGATTATTAGATTGATTAATTAATATGCAAGCAGCATGTGCTTTGCATTGGAAAAAGGTGGATTTTTAGTGTCGGTCCTTAAGAATATCCATAAAAAATAAATAATGTGTGGTTAATTAAGAAAGATAACTAACGACAGTGGGTGGGAAATAATGTTCCCGGAAACGAGAGCTGGCAAGGTTTCTGACATCATGATTTTATTAATTATGGACAATGCCCCTGCCTCTCTGCCGTCATCTGGACTAACTGCATCTCGACGTTACGGTGATTATTATGCTTTCTAAAGCTGGAAATTCACGGAGAGACCGCTCCAAGGCAAATGGAAAGGTAGCACTCCTATTCCAAAAAAATTTCGATACAGTCCACAATCAAATGGAGAACTTTCCCCAGAGAGATATATTTCCATAATTCACGAACCAACGTTTCATGAAATATACACATTTACCAGGGTAATTTGTAGCGGTATTGAAATTAAAAATATCCTGTTCCATTTAAGATTTATTTTTTAAAACTACAGACACATTAATCACACTTTTAAGTATGTATTCAATTAATTGTCTTGTAATATCATAAAACCTCTCTCCAAAAATCACAGTAATGAATTTAAGTAAGTGGCCTCAATTCTATTGCAAGGCTGCAACTGTGAAGCCGTTCATCTGTGTTTTATAATCGCAGCTCCTCGATATATTTATTTGGTATATTTTTTGTTATTTCATGTTATAACTCTTGTATAATTTTTTTGCCTTTTTTAGCTTCATTAATAGAGTTTCACGCATATCTATCTAACCGACAGGGAGTCGTTCTGGCTCCGAGTGGTTAAATGTGAAAATGTAGTGCAATAGAGATATTTGTCACACATGCATGGATGTAAAATTTGTAGGATCACTTCTAATCTCCAGAGTTATGACTTCATGATTTTTTTAGCATAGACCTACCAATATTTATTAAATTTTCATGAGATGTGCGACTCCCCTTTTGTTAACATTTTCTTAAATTCTTTTTATTATTTCTTTCCTTTTTATATTCTGAGTCAACAAGAAACCAAAAGGAAAAATTACAAGCAAATCAACAAAAAATAGTATAAAATAATGATCATATCCTCAGACGATCATAAACTGTGTGGATACTCTAATTATTCTTATTTCAACATCATTATTATTAGTCAGACTTCCCAAATGTAACAATTAAGCATTCTTAGATCAACTGCGTATATTCATGAGAAAGATAAAAATCAAAGTAAATTCATTTACATTTTGATACCTTTATTTATAGTCACTAAACGTAATATAGGGATATATTAAACAGTGAAAGTTGACATTTACATAAGAAATTCAATAAGACACCCATTGTTAAAATCGGAGTTAAGAAGAGTAATAATATTTTCGGAACTTGCGAAAGATGGTTTTTTAGAGAAAAATTACATTAACACAGAACATCATCGATGTCATAAAAGTTTATATTTCTATGTATACATTATTTAAGGATGAAGAAATAAATAAAAATTTCATACAAAAACAGAATTTGACACGATGATTGTTTCCAGCATCACACATTACTGTTTATCACTGTCATAAAAGTTTATATTTCTACGTGACCATTATTTAAGGATCAAGAAATAAATAAAAACTTCATACAAAAACAAAATTTGACACGATGATTGTTTCCGGCTTCACACAATAATGTCTATCATATATATCAGAAATATTCTTCCGATAAAGTTCATTTTTATAATATTAGTGTTTGCAGAAAGCGCTCCAATTATAAAGTCCGGAATCCTCCAGAAAGTCTGTTATATCCTACTTCACATTTTTAACGTTTTTCATTCTTTCGTGAAAACAGTTTTGGAATCAAACAGTAAAATCACCATCTCTCCATCTATCATGAGTTTTAGTTTCGAAAAACGCTCCAACACTCAATTTATTTTCACACTATTTTGTATTCCTAGATTCATGTGAATATGCACAAAAATATTTCTTTCAAAGTCTTCATACTTCCTAGAATAATTCTTAATGCTAAAATCTTATTTTTCAAACTGATTATTCATAAGCAAAGTATTTGAAATCATTGTAAAAAAACAAAATATACTTTTTAACGAATTCTATTCCTCAATTGGTAGCATTATTTTTTGCAGTTGTAGATTTGATATAGCTGATCATTAACAAATCTTCAGCTTGAAAACAGAAATGCCTACTGATTGTCTTCTGTTGATCTTATGCTAAAAATATTCAAAGGAGTGCAAACATGAAGCTTTATTTCATTCCTTCGAAACATATTTCACTGAGAGAAAAAGATCTGGCCCTAGAGTCTCGATACAACACCTGTATATTTCGGCATAAATTTTCAAAAAAAAATTCTTTCCCCTTCCAACAATTTCAATAGCTTAAGACACAAATAATTTTGAATTCTATTAATGCTGTAGTATTTTGATAATGGTTAGTACACTTCAATTTACAAACATTTGAATTTACATTTAAAATTTAACATCATTTCTCTTTCCCTAGAGTTCCTAATAGTATTCCGTATGTTAATAGCGTGCCTATACTAGCGATTGCAAGTGGTCTATTCAAAACATAGACATTCCACAAACTAAGACGATAGCTCGGAATGAAATTTTTAATAATAATAATTTTAATTTCGTGGCGATGCGCAGGATGTCTATGGGATAAATAACGTAAGAATATTGACATCTTTTCAGCGGCTTCGTTTGTCATGGACGCGAATATTACTACGCAGAAATGCAAGGGCAGATTTACAGCGATTGCGTAAAGCAGGTAGAGTGAGTAGTTGTAAACACCGACGCTACTGAAAGCGGCCCAGTACATGTTCCGAAATATGTCAGTCATGTTAATGGAGAAAGCTACAAAGATAGAAAATGAAAACCCGTTATTAAACTTTTTCATGAGCATTCCAGCTTTCCCACACGCATTAAGCAAGTAATGAGACTCTTCAGCCCAGCAACAGTTTTCTAGCTGATATATCAGACTTTGGAACAGAATAATTAAAAAATTGCAAACCAAAGTGTAATACATAACAAAGAGTTGAATGAATAAAGCCCATAAAAGGTAAAATAATACATCAAGTCCTTCAAAAAGCGTGGCACAGTCGCTAGATTGAAAATTCAAGTATATATGAATCGTATTTTTGCAAAGGATTTCTGATTGCGAGTGCTCTGAACCTTGGTCGAATACAGAAGACACGAAGTAGAAGCATAAGCAGAAGACACAGACACATTGAGTAAATATTAAGAAAACGATGAAATGTAATTTTCTGGTTTTAAATTCGCTAATTTGAAACTTATCAAACAGTTTGTTAAGGTCGCATATAATTCGCTTCATCACCACGCGCCTTTCAGAAACTGATGCATAAACAGTTAAAACTAATATTATAATTAGAATCTCAGTGAAATTAATTCTCCGATCTGGCATTAATATCAGACACATTATTTGAGTAAGAAATCTTGAGCCAAAAATTGCAAAAACGAAATATTTCACACTTTTCTTTAAGCAATAACATAATTTCGCTTTTATGAATTCTATAAAATTCATTTGAAAGGAGCTAAAAGATTCAGTGTAGTCAAATTCGCTCACATTAATTCCAAATACTTGAAAAATGAGAAAAATCCATCTGAATTCTTTAAAAACTGCAAATTTTGGATACATTATTCGATGAGATTTATTTTCAGCATAGTTTGATGAAACATCATGCTTTACTTCTGACACACACTTCAGTCTTTCTCTTGAAAATCTGTTTGCCCTTATTTGAGAATGCATACTTTTTAATATTTTTACGATCTTCTTAATTCAATATTATTAAATGTTTTACTCGAAGTAAATGTTTGAAATGTTTTACTTATTTTCCAAGGTGAAAATGTTTTGAAAATAATTTTTGATGATGATCCGCTGAAATAAAAATCAGTTTTTATCAGATGGGATAAGACCACAAAATTCGTGACGCATGAAACTAAATGTCAGCGCTTTCTTCTCAATTTGTGGTAAGATGCGTAAAGTAATAACGCCAGACAAATCGATTTTTTATTCCATTTCAAAAGTGAATTTATTATTGTAGTAATTTTACTTATCGATTTAATTCGAACTTCAATCCATCATTTTGAATCATTCAAACTTTTTTCTAGTCCAATCACTCAAAATATTTTCTATAAGATTTTTCCAGATTTTCTTCAATCAATCTGATTGTAGAAAGAGATATATGCTATATAATTATGCGACAAATTTAATTTACTTAATTTCTCTTATCTTATTAAAATGAGATGCAATTATCTGAATAGCCTGAGGATGAATTTTTCTTTTATCATATCTTAAATCAAACTATTTTTTAGCACGCAATTTATTTCAGCCTTTCTAAAATCTTTTATTCACATAACTGATGGTCCAATGATATTTAACTATAGCACAAACATTGCCCGTTGTATTTATGTGAGTAAAAGCATCTAATAGAAACACATGTTGAAATTTGATTAAGTTGAAGTAAAAGTTTTATTATATAATACTGTCATCCATAATCTGAGAAATACAAAAAAATTATTCTGCAATGTGTGAAGTAAGGAAAAATATTCAAAGTCGATAATTTAATATGCTTTTTTAATTATAAAAGTTATTTATGAAAATAATTTACGTGTAGTAAACTACGGTATGGAAGGCATTTTTTTAAAAAAAATTATTCTCTTCAAGGAAGCCTAAAAATCGATTTCTTCAGAACTTTTTATACCTACGTTTCGAGTGAAAATGGATGGCCCGATTTTAAAAGAGAATGCTACTAAGACAGAAAATGAAAATCCGTCATTCAACTGTTTCATGACAATTACAGTTTTCTAAAATAAAGTAAGTAAAGAATGAGACTCTTCAGCCCAGTAAAAATTTTCCAGCTTGTCTATCAGGATTTAAAATAGGATCTCTATTGCTAACAAAGGAGAATGTGTGTATGTGTCTGCGTAAGGGCGAACCACTGGACCTAGATCTACGACATTTGGCACAAACATAGTTTGGTGGGCGGGAATGCGCACTTCGGTGCACTTTTTTTGAAATTTTCATTAGTATTTTAAGTAATTCAAAATTAAACGAAAATTTGGCGGTTTTCCGTAATAACTTCAAAAAATATTACAACACAAAAATCATTTTTAAACCCCATGAAACTACAAAAACATACCTTCTCAATGATATCAATGAAGTTGCCGTACAATGTTTTAACGAGTTTTAATAAATTTGTAAAAAAAAAAATTTGACATGATTTGGAACAATCCTTTTCATTGTTTAAATGTAAATTTAATTGCGTATTTCTCTTTCATTGTTGTAATCTGAGATAATATCCTAATACATTTTGCTTTCATATTTTATTTCATCAGCATTTTTGTGAAATCTGTAAACCAAGCTATCCGAGATATTGTTTTGCTTATATTAATAAATATATCCAGTAAGCTGAATGGGTATGTTTGCTATATTTTCATACTTTTCTCAGCATTTTTTAATCCATCTAATATGCCTCTGCCCAGAAAATGTGCAGCGTCATTTTAAAGTTGAAATCAAATGCATATTTTACAAGAGGAATAAGAAAGTGAAGATTGCGCCGATAACATGGAATTTGAGGTTGCATGACATGGTCAGATATTTCACTCCTTTAGGGACATTTTTGTAGACAATTATCAGAACAGGTCCAGAGTCACTTACATGGGTTAAATAGCTACTGCAATCTGAAGTTTAAAATTACTTTGTTAAGAGAACCATGAATAAAGAATGATGCAAGATTCAATTTAAATCACGGTGGCTTGTAAGCTTGTAATTAATAAATTACAAATCAAACTGTATTACAAAATGAAGAGAAGAATGATTGAATCTCCTAAAAGATAAAATAAAATATCTTGTCCTTCAAAAAGTGTGGCAGAATCGACAATATAGAAATCTGAGTGCATTTGAATCATTGTTTATTTTGCAGATGATTTCTGATTGCATATGCTCTGAACCTTGATTTAAGACAGTAGATAAGAAGTATTAGCAGAAGACAGCGTAAAATTGAGTAAATATTACGAAAATGATGAAATTATTTTTTCTAGTACTAAATTTTCTGTTTGGTAACATAACAAATAGCTTGTTCAGATCGCACCAGTTTGTGTCATTGTCATACGAATTTTAAAAACTGATGCATAAACAGTTAAAACTAATACTATTAGCAAAATTCTCTATAAATTCAATTCTATGTTCTGGCAGTAATATCAGCCACATTATTTGAATCAGAAATTTTAAACCAAAAATTGCAAAAACGAAGCATTTTGCATTTTTCTTTAGAAAAACACGTATTTTCGCTTTTTAAAAAATTTCTTTCAGATATATTTGAAAGGAATCAAAAGATTTAGCGTTGTGAAATTCTGTCACATCCATTTGAACTACTTCAAAATTAATAAAAATCTAGATGAATTCTTTTAATATTGCACATTTAGGATACATTTTCGATGAGTCTTACTTTCAACAAAATTTGAAGAAACATCAGGTTTTACTTTTGTTAGTTGATCCATTTTTGATAAATTTTGTGTCGTTTTTTGGGAAAGCAGCTTTCTTATTTTTTACTATCTTCTGTCTTAATTCAATGTCATTAAATGTTTTGCTAAAAATTTAGTTAATGAAAGTAGAAATATTTTAAAATATTTTTCATGGTGATCTTCCGGAATAAAAAGTAATTTTCAACGAATGCGTTAGGAACAAAAACTTCTTGCCGCATCAAACTAAATGCCAATTTCCTTCAAAAGTTTAGCCTTCTTTCTTTACAGAACAGTTCATCAGATCTGATTGTCTTACAGCAGTTCAATTTTAAGTCTATTTTTATTTCATAAGCATGCTATTATGTTATATATCAAAATCATTTCAATCATGTTCTCAATTTGTGGTAAGATGCAACCAATGTAATAACTTTGGAGAAACTGACTTTCTATACCATTTCCGAAACGAATTTAAATTTATAGAGAGTATGCAGATCCATTTCATTCGAATCATTCCAACTTCTTTCTTATCCAATCATTCAAATTGTTTTCAACTAGATTTTTCTAGATTTTCTTCAATAACTCTTATTGAGTCGACGAATATCATGCGAAAAATTTAATACTGATGATCAGCGCAGTCCCCAAATGTTATTTCCTGTTTTTTGATTTCTATTATCTCATTGAATGACATTTAAGTATCTGAATAGACTGAGGATGAATTTGTCTTTATTGACATTTTATATCAATCTATTTTTTAACACGAAATTGATCTCACCCGTTGTAAAATCTTTCATTCAGACAATTGAGGGTTCACTCATTTTTGCCTATAGCACACACAATTTCCTATGTATAAATGTGAGTATATAATATAAACTGATATTGAAATTTATTTAAGCTGAAGTTAAAGTTTTATCAGTTACTACTTTCGTCTATAACCTGAGAAATTCATAAGAATTATTTCGGAATGTGTAAAATAAAAAAAAAACTTTCAAAATCGAGAATTTAATGTGCATTGTTGAAATTAATAATATGTCTTTTAGAAAAAAATTTACGTCTAGTCGTATGATAGACACATTTTACAAAATTTATCCTCTTCGTGGAAATCTACAAACCAATTGCATCAGAACTTCATTTACAAGGGTGAGTAAAAATGGACGGCCTGATTTCAAAACTTTACTGGTAATAGCTGTATTTATTTGAAAGATACATAAATCAAATGAAAAAATAAATTCTGGCATTGAAGTCATTACAAATGAAAATTTTGAGAACTCCTTCGGTTAGCACACTAAATCTTCCTGTCAGGAATTTAAAGATCCTGAGAAATTATTCCAATGTGTGCATTAAATTTTCCATGTTTATTACTCCTGGTGATACCTTTAAAAGATCGATATCTTGAATATTTCTTTTAAAATGGAATATTTTTTCATTCCACGATGTGAGTCAAAATAAACGCCCTGATTTTAAAACTTTGTTTTGAAACAGGTGTTTATTTGAAAGACACATGCGTGAAGAGGGTATAAATTTAAGTTTTAAATGCAAGCATCACAGATTTTCAATATAAGATCCTACTGTAACAATCAATGTTCAACCTGTAATGCAATTTTTACAGACTCGTGTTGTATGTCTCTGTCGAAGATGTCAATAGCAACTTTTGTATGGGATTTCAAATGAGTGACAGTCATTGGACATGCAGCCACATACACACGATATTCTGCAAAATCTCACAAAAATGTATCACACGGAATGCGACTGCTTTTTCAAGGGTGCTAAGATAACAGTTTTTCATATTTTAGCTACTACTCTACCGATGTATTAACATATTATTAAGTTAGTGCTTCTGTGTCTAAGAATTTGTAGTCTCGTATCACAGCTGAGCTGCTATTGCCATCATCGACACAGACTGGCTTCCGAAAGTTTGGCAAGTATTGCAGTACAGTGTAGAATGCCGTATAACAAAAGGAGAGCATATTGTGCTTGAATGCAAAACTTGACCATATTACCTCTTAAAGTAAGTATTTTGCAAATAAATAGAGCTGCTACCTGTTGCACAGTAAAACTTTGAAATACATTTCTTCACACTTCTTTGAAATATATTTCACATTGGCCAATATATTTCTTCATTCATTTGAGAGAGAATTAATTAAGAATGAACTTGTTTGCGGATTAAGATTTTATTGATGACCTTTTATTTTTTAACTATGATAATGTTAATTCCATTTTTAACTGCTATCCAGAGAAGCTCAAATTAAATAAATTTAATATTGAATTGAGCAAATGTAATTTTTTTGGATCTGGAAATTAAAATTATAAATTCAGGAGTCTCTGTCGGATTTTATAATAAAAGGAAAGAATTTAAGTTCAAAGCTTTTACACTCTTCAATTTTCATACATGTCTTCAGTTTAAAATTTTAAAAAATTCTGTCTTTTCTCAAATTATTAGGAATAAAAATATTTGTAATAACCAATATACTTTTGTTAAGGCTTTAGATAATTTAAAAAATATATTAAAAGATAACGGATATCCTTGTTATTTCCCAAAAGTTAATAAATTATTAAAAAATTGTTTTAAGAGTTTCTGTTCTTTTGGAGAATAGTTCGAATTCTTCTACATAGATAGAGCTAGGGTCTTGCTTCTAGATGTTATTTGGCTTTCTTTGTCTAGAGCGTCTGTTTTGAAAGAGGATGACTTTTTGCATTTTATTTTCTGACACATTATTGTTTCTGTTTTAAAGGTATTTGTTAAGTTTTTCTTTTTCCCTTTTATCCTATATTCAGATGTTGGAAAAAGTTCAGGCCACATAAGGGAATCGTTTTTGACCAATGGTCATTCCTTTATTCAGAAAAGTTTGTCCTGTTTTAGAACTACAATGGCTTGTGGCCTCTGAGGAAGAATCGCCATTCTAGTTCTTTTCCATTTTGATTCATTCTAATTGTATTTGTTTCTTTTTAATTTTCTTATTTCTGTTTTAATTATTTGATAATTTCTGTTTTGTAAATACGTTTATTTCTGTTTATAAAATTCTTGGAATATTCTGATGATGAAATAACTTAATGCTGCATTAAGTGTATTGTTGTCATTATTATTAATGTTAACTTTTTCTATATTTCTTTTTAACTTAATTTTTGAAGTTCTAATTTTGTTTCTTGTATTTTATCAGAAGCAGCTGCTTATGCGCCTTTCTGTATAATGCAAAAAGAATTTTAATTAATTTTTAATATAATTGCTATTAATTTTTAATTTAATTTTCGTTAATTTGATCAATTATAACTGTTTGAAATAAAAGCATTGATTTGAACTCACACTCCCCATATAAATATAAAGGGTTTCCGTCATTGTCTTTTGCAACATCCCTTAACTTTAGAGCGATTTCAGCTATGGCCTTAAAAGTGTAGTCTAGGTGAAGTAAAGTGGCTAGTCGCTATGTGATGAGCCCACTTACAGCGCCACCTGACAGCAAACTGGAGAATAAGCATTCCAATCTCAAAAACGGTAAGCAAAAGAGGAAAAGTTTCAGTTTAAAAGTTGTAAAACATCATCGGTTTTTTTTCGTACTAAAAAGACAAATTGTGGCTACAAATTCTAAGAACAGGCACTTAAAATGCACATTTGTTTGCTCGCGATTTCCGAAGCTATTACATCACGAAAGATGGACGAAAGGAGGATAAGGAGGAAGAAGTAAAATGAAGGTATCTTGTGATAAGAAGTTGTTTTTTCTCTTTCTATCCCGTTTCTTCCCGTAAAATTGTTGGAAATCTCAAACAAAAAATGTGTGCTTTAAAAGTTCTTCTCATAGCATATCGTTAGCGCATGTCCACAAGATATATTTTTGTACTAAATCGATTATGGCTGGAAAACTTTGTAATTGTCTTGTCTCCCCCTTTAATGCCATTTTAAAGATAAGCTCTACAAAAAGAAATCTCAAATGCAAAAATATAATTATTGAAATTAACGGAAGTCAATAGAACATCTCGCAAATGTACTCCGATTAACAGAGACACCTTCGTCGTGTTCCGTAATATTCAGTTAACAGTAGTTCGGAGTTTCGTGAGTCTTGATAAATTTGTTATCGAATATTTTTTGTGCGGTGGTTTCGTGGCGTGTCATGGAGCAGAAAATCAATTCGAAATTCTTGTACAAATTGGGCAAATCAGAAGGCGAAAGGCATGCCATGCTGAAGCAGGTGTATGTAGATGACACCGTGGCCCTGAAGACTGTGTTTTCTTGTGACCCAGTGATTGAGACCCAGTATGACCCGAAGACGAAACGCCAGAGTATAGATTGGTGTGGATTCAAATCCCCAAAAAGGAAAAAAAATTCGTTTTGAAAATTCAAGGGTAAAGACATTGTTTATAAACTTTTTTATACTGCCAAGGCAAAATCTACAAGGAATTTCTTTCTATAGGTCAACTGTCAAATGTTAGATTAATGCGAAGTACTCAAACGACTCTTGGCTCGTATTCGTCGCATAGGGCCACATCTGAAGTAGCCCGACTCTTTGTTTCTCTTCCATGATAAAGCACGGCCGCACACCGCTACGCTTGTAAAGAGGTTCCTGGCTCATCATGAAGTTACTGAACTGTCACACCCACCGTATTCTCCAGACCTGTCACCACCAGAATTTTTCTGACTCCTAAACTAGCTAATTCAGACTGGTATTTTCAAGTTCCTGTATATAATTGATCCGTGACTAATAACTCCGTAAAGACTGACAGTAGTTGAATTAACATTTATTGAAGGAACTTCTCAAGCGATAATTTTTTTAATATAAAACACTGAGCCATTTCCTCAGCAGCCATACAGGTATCTTCGCTCCTCAAGTTCTAGAACTGATCTGACTAAAATATGTAAGCTTTGGTATCAAACACTCAGCCACCCAGACAAGGCATTTGTTGCCCCAACACACACACACATATTCGGAATTTATATTTAATACTTAACGCCTTCGGCGACCAGGTTGTTCGCCTGAAATATCATTTCAACTGAATCTCTTATGCATAATTTCATATTAATGGGTGAACACCCTAATAGTATGCTACTAATATGACAAGTTTCATCCCGAACTGAATTTCCCAAGTCGTGCCCTCCCCTTGTAAGTGTATGGAACATTTACATTTTTGATAGGTCACTCATAAAAAGTACCTTTGGTATATTGACGAATTATGGAATTGTATTAGGAACTGTTGGGAAAGGTATTTGAAACCATCCGAAAAGGCCGATGAATTTCATCTAAATGACTCCTGTTTCTGAATGCTTGTGATATTCAGTAAATTTGTGAATCTATGTTACAGTAACTAAATCTGTGACTCTGATCATTGCTTATTCTTCATGTAATGTCTGGAATAATAAATATTATAACTCAACCTTATATGATCGCAAGTAAACTCTGGGTGTTATGCTGATAATACCAATTATCACGTTAATTTAATAACATAACTTGAACAATAACAATGAAGTTTGACACAACCTGTTTTGCATAAGTCCATGATTGTTCTCGTCTGCATGTATTATAACTAAAATTTTAAATACTAGCAAATTTATTGCATGAAAAACACATAAAATTGCTCTCAAATTAAAATGGAAAATCTTTAAAAAATTTGGAAGATAAAGCGATGGGAAAAAGATTGTAAATTTTTCCTTTGTTATTCCTTAATTAATATGCGAAAATGATTTAAAAATGAATTATTTGAATGAATTAAGAAATTATTTTAATAATGAGGATTTTTTAAAAACATTTCATAGAGAACTGCGACGGAACGTATGTAAATCGGAAATACTCCTTTCCAATCTTATCTCCAGTGTCACATGATTTTTATGTTTTGAAATGTGTTATGAAAAGAACGACCTTCTAATCTTTCTCCGTTTTATATTCGTTTTTATTTCTAGAATTACACATTTAAGCTTTGCATTGCACATTTCAGAACGTTTCAAATTGATTTTGCTTCCTTACATATTTTTGCGAAAATTATTAAACTGAAATAATTGGATTGATGTCCGTTTTCTTAAAATCTTTTTATCATATTTTTTTTCTTTAAAAGACTAAAAATTATGCATGGAATAGTTGACGTCATTATGGAAAAGAATTAATTCATTAAAATTGAGTGCACTGCATATCACGAGGGTTCCACATCTTCCAGAACTAGTACTTTCGAACGTATTTGTTGAAAATAATGAACAGTATTAAAGAGGAATTTCACTTGCAGCAGTTATATAAACTATTAGACTCCTAATTATTATATATCGTCGTTTAACAAGCAACGCTGCCTATCTCAATTTTTTTTAAGTTTCAGATTGGAGAAAAATATTCAAATTTTCACTGCAATAACGAATATTTCCGAAATTTTTAACGTCTGATAATATTCGTACTAGAAGTGAAAAAATTCAGAAATATCAGCTATTGGTTGCGAAAAATTGAGTATTTTCTTCCTCTTTTAAATTTCAAAAAAGTGAGAAAGGTGGTGTTGCTTGTTAAGCGACAATATCTCATTCTGTAAACATTAAATGAATTTACTTAATTGGTTTTCTTTTGCTACTGTTACATATAGAGGAGAGCTACCGAATAATTATCACTTGGGAATTTTTTTAATGTATAGTGATTGTGAAGGAATTTTAATGAAAAACAAGTGGTAGAATTTTTTAGGCTTTATTTATTTTCAGAACAATCTAATTAACTTTTTATGAACTACACTTTAAATTAGAAAAAGAAAATAGCTTTTAGAAATTATGTCATTTGCCTACTTCAGGAAAATATTTTCCTAGATTAGACCACCAATTTCTTTAAGCACAATTCAAGAAAATATATTTTGGATTCTGAAAATATTACCAGCACGTTGTACTTGAATCCGAGTATGATATTTTGTGTACTGTATTCAATTTTTCCTATTCCTTTCTTCACAAATGATTTGTATACATATTTTTTTTTCTTTCCGAGTATTTCATTTCGAACATTTTATATCTTTAATGTCATGATATTTGTTTTTCTTTCGTTCGATCCTCTTCCAATTTATGAAGACTACTATTGGTGATGCGTGTTTCCTGAGCCACCTTGTTCATTTAAACAGTCCAATTTAGGTAACTTTTTGTGGTCCAATATAAGCAACTTTTAGACATAAAAAAATAAAATATCCGCTAACCTTATCTTAAAACTATTTTAATGAATTTATTTTAGTAGCCTATAGCTAAATAAGTTTCCTGTCTGAGGATATTATAACAGATTTTGCTACTCACTTTAAAAAAGAGTAAGGGTTGTTAGTCTTTTGTTCAAATAGTTAATTGATGATACCTAAATCTAAACTCTTAAAATACACACACTTTTCTTAAAAATGATTTCGTAACTACATTTATATGGTTGCAATACAATTTGTCTATTTTACGACAAAATATTTAATGCAATAGAAGTTTTATACCGGCGCAATCTAGGTGCCAGTCTAAATTCGGCAACTCATTGAATGGATATCTTTAAATTGACATGGAGAAACAATTCGAAAAAGTGCATTCATTGTCTCCAAGTAAAAGCCACTTTCTTCTAGACAAAATACCTGTAAAAAGCACTTTCTTCTAAACAAAATACCTGCAAAAGGGATTTTCTTCTAGACAAAATTCGTGCATGAGAAATTAAGTCAAAGAGCCTTAATCTAACTAGTATTACTGTAGGTACCTGGATTAAATTGTTGATTTTTTACAGTCTTTCGAAACAGTATCCAAACGTTTCTTGTTTCTTGCTAGCAATAACCCTTAATCAAGAAATTGTGGTGCCCATTACTACTAGAGCCAGTTGCTAATCCATCAAGCGAACCTCTTTATAATCAAACTGCGCAGATTCATTATTGCATATACAGGGTTAGCCTGAACGATTCATCGGGTTTCAAATGACTGTATATTTAAAGTATACGACATGCAATGACGGGTGATACATGAAAAGATACACAAACCAAGACAAATCGCACAAAGATACATGACCAAGTGCAGCTTTTCCGTATTGCATAGAATCCGTGTTTGCACGAATGTACGCTGAACGCTTGTAACCGAAGAACACTTCGCATATTCCAACACACAAAAATTCTTGTCCTGCATTATCGCCATCTTG
Source organism: Araneus ventricosus (assembly GCA_013235015.1). Taxonomy (NCBI): domain Eukaryota; kingdom Metazoa; phylum Arthropoda; class Arachnida; order Araneae; family Araneidae; genus Araneus; species Araneus ventricosus. Next base: position 5,961 of record BGPR01002820.1, on the reverse strand, counting down.
TACAGTGCCGCTACAGGCCTGCCATCTAGTGAGCACGCGAGCCACGAGGCGGGCTTTTAAACTTGGGGAGTGTATGTTTCTTATTATGTATCACCCGTCTTTGTAGGTCGTATACTTCTCAATAAACAATGTTTTTAAACCCGATGAATCATTTAGGCTAACAATGCATACTGGAACTGTCTAATGTTATACTAGTGCTATTTTATTTGGTCACACCGTGATGTGACTTTTAATTCCGGAGTTAAATAAATAGTTTATCTTTTCAGTATGTTTCTTTGAACCTGTCTTAATCACTTTTGGTTTATAGGCTAGACCATCAGTCCAGATGATTGACCTGAGTGGTGATGCTGACTGGAGATCAGAGGGTTTAGTCTAAACAATTTATGTCATTTGAATTAGTATTGTGTCCTCTTTAAATACAGGAAATGAAATTTGATTAAAGGACCACCTCCATATTTATTTCATATCATCTACAATTTTTCAATTGGCACCTTCATTTCCTCCCTCTGAAATGATTTTACACGTTGAGAATCGCTTGAAGATGAAATTTTGGTAATTCGAAGCAAAGCAACAAGAGATATATGAGAAAAAGATATAGCAGTATATACGAATGTAGAAATTAGATCAATCATATAAAGCATTTTCTCACTTTTACTTTTCAATAGTTGATTCCTTTGTTTTTTCTTTGGCCCTTCATGTTCATCTTAAAAAAAATGTATGCCGAATTATGTAAGCCAAAACATGTGATAAAATATGTATCCCATTTACATTAGCTTGTTTAATGAAAGAAAGATAACAATGACAAAACTGCATTATTTAGTCATATTTTAGCCTTGGTGAATTTGCGTCAATATATTTCTTTCACTCCTTTTTGTCTCAAAGAATTTGGGATAATTTGGCGTCGAAAACGCGTGGTATGGTTTTAACAGAAAAGTACAGACAAAAATGTTATTATATACATTAAATTAAATTGTTTTTTACTGTTAATTACAATTTTTGGCAACCGCTTTTTTCTATTTCTGTTCCATGGCTTTCATTTTCAAAAACTATATAGGCGTAAACTAGATTTTGATGGATTCTAATCGACTTCCATGCTGCGGAAGTAGATTTTTAGAAAACCCAACGAAGAGAACATTTTAATAAAATGTATTCTCCATGTTGTTCGAATGTTTTCCGTGAGATTTGGTCATCTTAAAGGCATGTAAATACTCCAACGCAAACGAATTTATCTGCCTTTTTAACCCTCTCACGTCGAGAGAGATGGTTGACTTAATTTGAGGGGAGGTGAGGTCCTGAGATCGCTTTGGAGATAAGCGCGGTAGGGGGTCCAATTATCCTTGCCCATCACAGCCCATTTCATTGAGCTTTAAACAAAGGATGTAGCAGGGGGATAAATGGCCATCCAGATTGGGAGAGTCCAAATCATGTCGCGTCCGCCCAGAAAGTCCCGGTGTTAAAGGGGCGAGGAGAAAACAATTCGTCAAGGAAGAAGGATTCATTGCACACATGTCTTCTATATTACGAGATATTTAAACTTTTATTGGAGCGAGACCAGTAAAACAACATTCAACATTATCTTCTCTAGGGCATTTTTTAAATTGCAGAAATGTATAAATTAAAACATTCAATTTATGACTCGTACAAGGTGGTTTTGACCTAATCTTTCATTCGAGACAGGGTGGCAGAAGAGCCCATTTTGGGCATAAAACTGTATACCAACCCTGTTCTATGTTCCTCCCGTCTCTCTTACTGTTAACGAGTTATGGTGGATAGTTTGAAAATACTCCGTGAATCCGTTCCTCCTCAAAATTTATGAACTTTTTGGGAAAAAATTGACACATTTATCGAAAGATCAGAAACATATCCTATAAAGTATTACCATTTCCATCTGGACAACTGTATTTAACGACGAGCATGAAGCGCTGAAACATTGGCGAAGTTCAATATCGTACTTTTACGAAAATCAATGATCGGCAAAATCGTAAAAACCCTCATATTTCCAACCGGTCAAATTTACCAGAACTCTTCCAGCCCATCAGCTTGCAACCTACGATAAACCAAATTGATGTTCTAGTTCAATTGAAATTTAGATTTTTGTTTGCAGTACGTCATTGAAATGGGCATTCATCGATAAATGAGATTCTGGATGTGTTATAGTCGACTCTCATTCATCCAGGGAAATTCGTGTTGGTAATTTTTATTTTATTAATTTATCCAAATCTTAAACTTCTTCTCTTACAGTTAAAATGTTTTGAAAATTGATATTGATACTAGTTGCAGTCATTTTAAGAAAAAAATAATTCAAAGCATAATCACTTCGATATTCTCGCTATATTATGGCACATATTAGATAATTTTTTGATTTAAATTTATAGTTCACTACCGAGTACATCTGCTCAACATTTGTGAAGAGGGCAATATAAAAAATATACTTTCGTATTTCCTCAAAAATAATTCAGAAACAAAAACCAGGAGGATTTTTTAAGTTGCTTGTAAAATAATTCTTACCAAATACTGAAACTAAACTACAACCTGAAACTAAAAGAGAAAGATGGATTGTTTTTAATATTAAAAATAAATTGTCATTATTAAAAATAAGAAAATATTTATAAAAAGGTAATATATAAAAAATTTTAAAGTCAATTTCTCTTTTAATAATTAATAGTTTTTGAGATATAATGAGAAACGTACTGAGCATGCGCAAAGATATGGCTTAAATATGCAGTGCTTCGATGATCCCATGGGCCATCCATATACCCAAGAACCAAGTCTGTAATGTTAATAGTTTTCGAGATATAATGAAAAACGTACTGCGCATACGCAAAGATATGGCTAAAATATGGGGGTGCTTCGATGATCTCATGGGCCATCCATATATTTCCAGAACCAAGTCTGTAATGTTAGTAGTTTTCGAGATATAATGAAAAACGTGCTGCGCATGCGTCATGCAAAATATGAAATAACAGACAAACAGACAGACAGACACACAAGAAAGCGAATTAATATTGCATTGTCATCTAGTTCTGAGCTATGTTTAAAAGTTCAAGTCTCTAGCTCATCGGTAAGTTAGTTTAAAATCGATTGCAAAATTTGAACAAGATATAGGGAGAGTGTGAACTAATAGTAGGAATTGAATAAACACGTCGAATATTTTAATTTTAAGTATTTTAAGATCGAATATTCATCGGTAAGGGAGCGCAACTCTCTGGAAAGGCTCCCAATAAAAACAGAAGTTTATGCCTGGGTAGAAAATGCTGTAGGGTTGAAAACAATGACGTTAGGCTAGTAAAACTTCTGAGATATCATTCTTGTTAGGAATGAAGCAAAGCACATGAAATAATTTCCTATACTCTAATTCTGTCTAACAGCATAACTAAGCTGAATAGTATAATTAATAAAAACCTTTAACAAAGACTATATCATAAGCGGTTTTGAAATGGAAAACTTTATTTTGAATGAAAAAGCCATAGGTAAATTCGATTTTTCCAAAGTCTTTTTTTCGTTTTGAAGTTAAAAGTCTTTTTTTTGGAAAACTGAATAATAATAGTAATATTCAGTCGCTTAATGGTTTAATGTTTACCTTCGCACTTAAGTGATTTTGTACTTAAAAGAAATCAATTTTTGGGATGCACTTCCAGAAATTGCAGTATTTAAACAAATTAATACCGAGAGTTTCACAACAGCACTCTCGATAATTAAGTTTTAACGAGAAAACAAAATTTAATTCCAGTTGAAAGGATGAAACGAAAAGAATTGAAAATATGTGAAATCAATACTCAAGAAATTCGTGACAAACATTCTGCTAACTCATAGTGTAAACAAAAAAAAATATTGTCCCGTTTGTTCAGATTTCAAACTATTTGAATTCCAAGCATAGCACTCTTTTTTTAAAATTTTCGATTAAATCCAATAGGCTATTTATTCCGATTTCAAAAAATATTCGTTGCTATCATTTTGCAACATAGTCTGCCTGTAAAATAATCACTGAAAGGTTTCAAAATGTAAGCCGTCTTCTACCTGCGTCTCTTTTATTTTTTAAGCGTTAACCGCTTTAATAATGGAAGCTTCCATACAATTCTAGACAATTTCATTGAAATATTCCTCATTGCGTTCTCTGAGCAGAGCGCTAGATTGTGTTGAAAGCGAGAGCCTATTGTGTTCGTCAAATTTTCTTTACTCAAAACTTCATATTTCAAAAAACATTCCAGATAAGAGAAGTGCAAGTTGTTTACAAAAGAATACACTAAGTTTTAAGGGCTTCAATTACAAAATTAGAGAATTTGTAACACATTTGGGCAAATTAACTCAAAAAAATAACATTTTAAAGTTTATAAAATTATGAATGCTCAATGTGACCACCACCAGAAACCCGAACGATACCCAGTCGGAGAACTCATCTCACACCTTTTTAGGCAAGCTCGGTATTAAAGTTTATACGGCAGCATTTATTCACATTTTCAGTTTATCAATGTTCTGCGGCAGAATAAAGAACTTACTGATTGCCATCTACTACTATTCCTAAATTGGTGTACTTGCTGGTTTTGTTGAGGAAATATAGCCCTTAAAATGGGGGAATTCTTTTGCAAACACCCTTTTGTATAATACATTTATTGCATGATAAATAGGAGACGCAAGATAAAGAACTTAACATACGGACATTCCTTCATTGATTTTCAAATATTTTCCATATACTGATGAATTTGATAGAAATTGATTCACTTTAACACACTGTATTTCTTGAAATAGGCAAATTTTAAAACATTCTTGTTACGAAATGAACAGTTTTTCCTCTACATGAGAGTAGCTTTTACCGCCTTTCATTCATGCAAATTATTTTCTGTATTTAAAGAATATGAAGAAACATAAGAGTTGCAAAATGTACAATATACGGAGGAAGAGAAATTTTGAAAACAAAGGAAGAGTAGTTTTTCAGGAAATCAAAGAAGAAAGGAGAGAAATTTTACTTCAGAGCATAGTGAAGAAGGTAACACCTGCCGAAGTTCAGTATTATGGCGACATACGACTGTTAAACATCGAAGATTTTCGATTTTATGAAAAATATATATTTTCCCTGTCTTTTCTGAACAACTTAAAACAATTCTCATAATAATGGAAGTTATGAAGGAAACTTTATCAGCTCTTCAACGTAAACATTGAATATAGCCATAACTTTAAAGCATTATATCTCATAATGCGCTTTTTTGATATTTCGCGCACTATATCTCAAGATATGTTGAATATTTTTTGCAAAAAATTTTTACTGCATATGCATTATGCTATATTCTATAAATTCAACCACATTTTTTGTACATATTTCCTCCAAAGAATGTTTCTTTTTTTGGGGGGGGGGGGGCAAAAGTTGAAACTTTAACAATTTTTAATATTTTTATTTTAAATTGGTATATGAAATAGAAATTAAATTTAAATGTTAATAAATTGAGGTTCAGTTTCTTAAACAGACTATTTGGATTACTTAGATATCCAAAATATTGTGTTTAGACAAATATTTTATCCGTAATCATGCACGTAACTCTCTCATTTTTCTCCGAAAATTATACCCATCTTTTGTACTCTCTTCCAAATATACATACCAATATAAAGGTTTGAAAATGTGTGTACTATAAGAGAAAGAACAGATATTTTTCTAGAAAAAAAGTGAGTTTGTGAATTTCATTGTTTCAGAGATATAATGTATCGAATTTGACAGTTTCCCCCATTTTTTCGTGGTTTAAGAGTCATTTGTCTCCTTAAAGGAAACAAAAATGAAAAGAATTTCACTTCTAAGAGTGTTTAGGACGATTTTCACTGTTTTTAGGGTTTTCGGTATTGAAGATGATGGCCACAGTTGGGAAGACCAGAAATTCCAAAAATTCCAGAAATTGTACTGAAGCTGAGAGAGATTAATAAGCATTGCTTACAAAATCAGATGTTGGGGAAAGTATTTCGTATTTTTTTTAGGGG
>BGPR01002819.1:133089-159838 GCA_013235015.1 Araneus ventricosus | reverse complement strand
CTGTAAGAAAAAACTTAGAATTAATGCATATAACCATTCATACACCATTCACACGTATACACACACACACACACACGGAAAAATGGTACCTGATGGGTAAACTGTTGATGGATCCTTTTTCGTACACTCTGCATATCAATTCCAGTCGGGGAGTCGTACCAAGGGTCTCCATGCTAATCCGGCGACTTTCCAGGGTTGTCCTAATAAGGACAAGTCAGTCATTAGCAGAATTGCTCCAGAGTGGCTGCTGTTGGTCTGTCTTGCACTTTAGGTATCTGAAAGTAGAAGCGTCCTGGGACGTTTTTTCTTTTTGGGGTTAGAGGGGTGGTATGCGGAGATTTCTTTTATTGCTTCGTTGGTGTGGTTGTATCTTTTCTAATGATTGTTAAAAAAACAATCAATGCACTATCGGATGTAACAAACAATTTTCGTTCTAATGAAGTTTGTCTTGAATTTCCAACTTAATTTACTGAATTTTGAGAAACTTTTAAATAATAGTCACTTTTATAGTAATTTTTGATAAGAATTTCTTGAAACTCTCGCAGTTGACGTTCTAACAACTCTATATTTTTCATTTTTTTTTTCAGCTTATAACTGGAACGTTTCTGTCGTAATTAGAACAAGAAAGGTTAAAATATCTTATTCCGTTTTTTAAAATTAATTTTTCCCTGATCAGTTCAAACAGGTTTTTTTTTCGCCAGCGAGAGTTTCTATGGAGGATCCCAGAATGCACTGCTGCTTCCTCGCAGGAGGTAACGTAATATACTTTCATTCCCAGCATGCATTTCTACAATCCCTTTCCTTTCCGTGACGTCATTACATTCGCATCATTGTCGAGAGGAAAAATAAGCGGGAAAATCAATAATGTGTATCTTTTGTTTTGATTTTGTTTTCAAAACTTTTTCGAGTCATTGTGGGCATTTTATTTTCATATTTTGTCGAAGTCCTGATTTCACGGGCAACACCGTGCACGTACTGATAGTACGAAATATTTTTGACAATTTCTAGGTAATATTTGAATACATTTGCAGTTTTCTTGCTTCGATTTGTAATTGTGAGTTGAATGAGGAAGGATTTTCGCTTTCTGGTATACGAAATGTATAAAGAGAATGTACAGTAATTAACCTATAATTTTGAAATGAAATAACTGTCGAGTCTTTGCAGATACACACAAAAGAATTACTCCACCCTGCCTTAGCATCCGGCATGGACAGAAAGATCCAGCCGCAGCGAATCGTAATTCGGGCCGACACATTATAGCCCTATTACGGGCCGCACATGCGACGGACCTCAGACAGAGGTACGACCCGTCATCGGCGTGGAGGTAATTCAACCTCTCACAATTATTGTACTCACCAGGGAAGCCAGAACCTGCTTAATGATACATCAATTTCTCTTCACCAAATTTGAGGTGCCGCCCGATGCGATAGTTGTTGCGAATAGAACTACAAACTTTTTAATTGAAGAGAAAATAAAGCCAACGGGAGTGGTCTCCCCTAAACTTTCTCGTATACTTCCCCAAAGAGGTACTGTTTCCCCTCCCCGAGTGGATAAAAAAATTCGAACCTACTGTAACCCAGAATCCAATGACAATCAGAAGGTTTTTCATTGTAGATTATAGTGATTGCAAAATATTTAGGTAAAGAATCAAATTCAAAGAGATGCGTACCGATTAAAACGCATCTATCACACACGGCTAGGTTCCACTCTGGCCGACTCAAGGACAAAGTGACGCAATCCTTTCGCGTGCACAGAGATTGCTACCAGTACGCATGCGTATGGAGAATCGGATTAGAAAAATTAATTATGCAATTTGAACGCCCTTTTTTCAAGCAATAGGCAAAAAAATTGGACATAAATCTATACAATTAAGGTAAGAAGGCAACATACCAAATTTCATTTATATAAGTAGTTGTATTTAGGAGTTATGGCGTTCAGAAGTATGCGATTATACAGACAGACTGACAGTAACCCTTTGATGGATTAAGCCCAGACCTACAATCTTGACAATAAAACTGTGTACCAAATTTTATCCATCTAGCTATTCAAGTTTTTTAGTTATAGTGTTCACATGAAAGCGGACAGACAGACTTCCCGTAGACGGATTTTCTCCAAAATTTGGTAGAAACCTACAAATTATGTTTAAAGATCACATACCAAATTTTATCCCTTTATCTCTCATAGTTTTTGAGTTATCGTGTTCACAGACACACAGACAGACATAATTCCAAAATTGTGTTTTTCGGAATCAGGGAGGTCTAAAACGTAGGGATTCGTCAAAATCTCGAGTTCTAATTTTTTGACGATTACAATACTTTCTCTTTGTATACTTCGTGTAAGAGAAAGTAAAAAACATTTTAATGGATAATGTTTTCAAATTGAAAACCTTCAGATGTATTACAATAGTCCAAACTAATCAAAAGGTAGACAGATATAGTTTTCTTTATATACTTGAAAATTAGTCCATTATCGCTCTTTTTATGCTAATAAGGTCTTTCGGCTTCTTCTTGTAAACGAAATCTTTCATACGACTCTGAAGTCAGAAATCACATGGAATAAAATCTGGTGAATAATGTGACTAATGCAATGCACTAGGATAAGTATTTGGGTATTCATAGACATCAACTCGCGTTTGAAATCCACTGCTAATGGCTTAGATCAGATTTTGAATGCTGAATACGACTTCAGTAAAAATAGTGTTGCATTTTGACCACATAAATACCAGTTTTTTTTATAAGAATACAATCTTCGGTGTAATATGAGGTTTGGAAGACAATTGGAAGCGACGTTAAGCAACTTGATTTTATGCGCTCTCTCTTTGCATTCGTAGCGATATCTGACATGTCCCTGAGATGTGATTTCACTTCAGTTTTGCAGGTTAATTAAAACTCGCAATTAAACTCCAATCAATCGATTAATTAAACTCCTTGCAATCGTCAAAAAATTCGACTAAGGGATATTGATGATAACATGTTTTAGACCTCCTTGCGTCTGAAGGAACCATTTTTGGAAGCGTCCCTGCTTCTCTATTTACGAAGGCCGAGGTGGCCTAGTGGTAGGGTCTCGGCCTTGGGGTCGGAGGGTTCCAGGTTCGAAGCCCGATTCCACCGAAGATCCGCCGTGTATGGGGCCTGCTGCACGCTAAATCATATGCAGTGGCCAAACGCCCTCCCGCTGGCGCGGCGTGGAAGCTTGGAGAGGGGGTGCCCGCTCGGGCGTCGTTCTCGCCATTTGACCGTTTTTCAAAATTACGAGGTCACTCCCAAAATAGCCCTCGTGTTGCTTCAAAACGGGACATTAACGAAACTAAACTCTGTTTATGAATACTATAACTCAAAAGCAGATCAAGATAGACGAATGAAATTTCATATGTTGTCTGCACATTAAAATCAAATTTTGGACGAAATCCATCAAAAGGAAATCTGTCTGTCTATCCGCGTCACAATAAGTTGAAAACGCAGAGAACTAGATGGATAAACTTTAGAAAGTTTTATCTCCAGCATCTCAGAGCAGCATCAAATTTTGTTTATTGTCTGTCGATCTGTCTGTCCGTGCGTATATGGACACGATAATGAAATTTGGTCCGTGGTCTTGACACAAACGTTGCAGATCTGCACCAGATTTTCGATCCGTTTGGTGAGAAGGCAAATGTCTAAAACGGATACTCGATTCTCTTCACTATATTACAAGCAGTGGCGGCTCGTCCATAAGAGCTGCAATCCCCCCTGAAATTATTTTAAGATATTGTATTTTTGTTTTTATTCAAATTGGCTTACTTTTCCACTTTGAGAATTCAGTGATCAACGAAAATGGCAAAAAGCAATAAAAAAACGTAAAAGGAAGACGGAAAATAAACCAAGAATTAAGAGAGATACAGACCAGAGCTACATCCAGTTTTGCCCCTCCTACGGATCCGATATTAACGCAAAGCAGGGGAAAAGCAACCCTTTCTCCGCTTGAAATTGCATTCATTTGAGCTGCATTTTTTCAGCTCTCATTTGGCTCTTTTTCGCTTTTCTAAATAGTTCAGTCGTTAAATCGTTTTTTCTAATCCAATTCTGGAGGAGTCAATAATTACACTACATTCAAATCATCTACCAATTCCTTTTCAATAGATTCCAAGTTCTCCTCGGATAATAAATTTCTTCTAGTTTAGGTTTAGTTATATTAACCTCCCGTTTTTAAGCAACACGAGGGCTAATTTTGGACTGCCCTCATAATTTTCAACCGCGGTCAGATGACCACAACAACACCTGAGCTGGCACTCCCTTCCTCCAAACTTCCGTACCACACCAGCGGGAGAACGTTTGACCGACTTCGTACGATTTAACGTGCATCATACCCACATACACAATGGATCTTCAATGTAACTTCGAACTTGGAACCCTTTGGCCCCGAGGCTGAAACCTTACCACTAGGTAACTGCGGCCTCAAGTCTAGGAATTAATGTAAAAAAAAAACAATATTTTCTTATCATAACTTTAACAGTGGCCAAAACACGCGAATGAAGTATTTAATGAAGCAATAAATTGGTTTGAATTTAATTTTATGACAACAGAAAACATTGTTACAAATTGCGTTTAAAATTAACTTAGAAATGTTAATTATTATTAGAGAAAAATTGTACCGCAATGAAATCAGTATCATTAAGAAGACAATTTATTGCTCTTTAATATGGTATAAAAATAATTTTCGCGCGATAAATATTTCAGTTATGTTATTGGCGAGACCTTACCACTAGGCCATCGCGGCCTCACAATGAATTTCAATGAATTCAAATGATATTGATTCAAATTAATTAAGATCTTTAGCTTTGAAATTTCACTAATATCACTACATAATTCATTTCAGAAAAAAGGAACATTTTCGAAGACGTCCTATGGTCTTCAAATTACGTGATCTCCCTCACCCTCTCTTGTTACAGTTTTAGCGGCCCGAAGAAGACTTTTTTTCACTTTAGAAAATAGGCGAGTTCGCTCGTCCGTCAGTTTTACGACAAAAAACTGCACGGATAACATCAAAAAGCAAGCTGTCTAGCCACCTCCAAGGGTCGCACCCTTCTTGCGTAGAGGGGTTATCCCCTCCTTCTTGCCGGGGGCTGTGGCAACTTGACTACAATAATCCCCAGAAAGGGAAAAGTAGAACTGTCATCCCCACCCCCGCAGGGATTCATCCTCAGATTCCTTTTGACCCTACCCCCGAGCGGGTGTAGATTTTGATCCGGCTATAAGCCATGTGATTTTTACTTGTATATATATGTGTCGTAGTGGTGTTGTGTGTGTAAATAAAACCATAAAAGACAAATTGGATCTATTTTGAATTTGGATATAAAACCACACATGAGAAATCCAATAGGGGCCTCCTAGAAGAATAAAAATCTTGCGGTTATTGCTTCCCGGTCTTCTGCAGAAAAGATTGTTGCTCAGAAAAGGCACAAGATATTTTCTAAAAAAAAAAAATTCTTTTTCTCTCTTCTACACACACAATCCTGTGGCCGCATATTGACTTAATGCGGGAGGGAGGGCACTTGCCATCAGGCAAGCTGGAAACCTGGCTAGTCCACCACTGTATTTATTTATGGTATTCTGAAAATGCATAATAATATGTACCGTTTTCTAGGAGAAAGTTACCCGTTTTCATTTTCATACATGTTATAGTCATCATTGATGCGCAGCTCCCTCATAACTTTTTTTCTGTTTTACGATGCTTACCTATATGTAATTTTTAGAAGAATTACTAAATTTTACAATATTTTCGTATCAATTGCCGAAAATGACAAACAATAAATTCAGGATGATTGCATTCTGACATCAAGTAAGTTATACAAAAAGGTATTGTAAATACGTTTACATCAATAAACTGTCTTTGCTATTTCGTGTATGGATGAGCTTTTCTGTTTCATTTATTCTGGGTACAAAGACCTTCTGTACCGAGGATCCACTTCCGGTCTCCATTTGACGAACCATTACACTGGGAACAGGTAATGAACACAAAAGTTCTGCATTACCTCAAATAAGCAAAGAAGAAAACTTGCCCATACACTTCGCTGAGTATTTTATTTCAATGGTTCAGCTAAAAAAGATTGAATTACTGAGGAGAAGGAAACTTGAATATTTGAAAGTTTCGCACAGGTTTTACTGTTAGTATAATAAAAAGAAATTGCAATATATAGAATAGAAGTCGCCCTATGGGGAAAAACCATCAGACAATTCCTCAGCCCCAACCACTGGACCGATTTCGACAATTTTTATTTCATATGGAAATTTATGACCTTTAGATCGTGACCCACGGTTTGCGCACCACTGCTACAACTTTGGGAGAGTCCCTCAGTTTCTATAACCGCCAATTCTCCAACGTATTTCGCCAAGTTGCAAGCATAGGTACAGGCTATTAATATTACGGACGAACAGCTGGTTGACGAAGGCAGCTCGTTTTTTATTTGAATTTTTTTCAATGGGTGAGTTTTCTGTTTTTTTTTATTTACATTAAAATGCGGTGACTACGTTATTCTCGTGTAATGCTAAATCAATGGAATCTTCAAAGCGGAAGTACAAAAGCCATGAAAATAGAGTCAATGTTTAATGTAAGTAAACAAAACAGAAAACTCGTCCATCCATACACTTTAATCCCTTTGGAAATCCGAAGTGTGATTGCAATCACGGTTATTTGGAACAGATATTTAAAAATAATAAGAAAAATATTTTTTAATAAAAAATTGTGGGTTATGCATTTATCGGTTCCTTGGATTTGTTCCGAAGTAAACGACACACTACTACAGGTAACTGCGATCGTAACTGGTAGTAAGTTAATGAGCCGAATTTTTTATTTACTAGAGCCCAGAGAGTGTTAATTTTGTCAAATCTGTCAAAATGAGTGCTCCAATGGATGTAAGTGGATCTTATTTCTTCATAATTAAACCAAAGAAAAATAATTTTGTACATGTGTGGAAGAGTTATATTTTTACATCCAAATTAAGAGTATTATCCTCATTAAGTTACAAAATAAAAGAAAATTTTAGTTTTGAGAGTGGTTAAAAGTATTCGTTTGTTCTGTCTGATGCAATTTTTTCCGAAAAAATACCAGCTCATTTCTTGTTGCTTGATCTTATGCTTTACAAGTTTTTGGAGCAAAGTTTCAGAAGTTATACTAGATGTACAGAATAATTTTAGAACTTATAGGGAAAAATAAGCATAATTTCAATTAAATGCTTTAGAATTTCTACTGTTGATCTTATTTTGAAATGTTCTGATAAAGGATCTTAATCATATTTCTTCTGGAAAAGCCAAATTTTCAACAAGCAAAGAACATATATATACCAGATTGTATTTCTACTATCTGCGTGAGTCATCAAATTAGTTAAAAATGTTTCCTTAATTTCATGTTCATTATTTTTGTAATTATACATCAGGAACATTACATGAAAGATTGCAATGCATTTTTAGATACTTTTTTATTTAAAAATATGTGATACAATCATGTCTTAAGTAGGCTTTTTAAATTTTGGGGATTCTCTTATTCTTTTTATCTGTCAATTACCTGCATTTCTGTTTTCTAGATTTGAAGGTTTTGCACATTTTTTAAACTCATTCAAAAAGACTGAAAACATTTCCATATTATATGAATAAACAAATATGTCTATATGTTGTATGGGCTTGAAAGATTTTATTCAAGCAGATATTCAAATTTGATAAAAATCTAAGACTGTATCTTCTTGTTTCTAGCATCAATAACATTTTCTAATGTCTTTGTTTGAACAATAAGAGAATGAGTTGGGACATTTCTGTGCTTTTAATACTTGGTACAGTGAAACCTCTCTGAGCGGCCACCCCTCCGTTCCGAGAAAAATTGGCCGCTCTGAAGGGTTTTCGTTACAATTACAAGATAATTGCTATAATACATAATATAAACAAGTCTGACACATATTTCTTATTTAAAATGAAGTTTGAGTCTTATCTAAAGAGAAAATAGTACTTTATTTAATAATTTTTTACATTTTTTGAAAAAAGGATACAATTCGTGATTGTTTTAAGTTTTTACCCTTCTCGGAAAAAACCATTTTTCAAGTTCGTTTTTAAGTTTAAAAAGTAAATCTCTAACCGATACGTTTGTCAAATGGGATGGGCGAACCCACCTGGCGGCCGTTCAGAGGGGTTGGGTGGCCGTTCAGAGGGATTATTTTAACATTAGGTCTATGGGCCGAAAAATCCGTGCCACGAAAAATTGGCCGTTCGAAGAGGTTTCACTGTAGTTGCATTCCAAAATAAAGTGTGCTAAGCTGTATTTAACAAAATGCAAGTTTTTTTTTATCTTCATCGCAGATTTAGTTCTTACTAATTAATTTTATGTTTCTTTTTCACTCTAAAAGTGAAGCACCTCTTTTTACATAAATGGTATGCCATAAGAGAAAACTTGCTTTCCTATAATTTTGGAAATGTTTGATAATACACAGGGCAGTTTGTTTTTGTCAAATCACATTTCTAATTTCTTCTTTATATTTCGTATCTGAAATTTCTTTATGAAGCTCCTTTGTATCTCTAATTGCTTTAATTTTGTCATCTTTTTTTCTCAAATTTTTCTTGTAAGGCTTCTTCGTTTTGATCTGTTGTCATAAGATGAAACCAGAGTATAAGAATCGTGTATAAACTGATATATACAAAAGTAACATGGTTTCTATCCATCACAGTTTGAGAAGTCCCATAAAACAACCAATATAATTTAGAGAATGATGCAACAGGTTGAAAAAAATGACGGGAGGCTGTCTTTTTCAAACAACCGCTGATGTTAAAGGCGTAGGACTACTTTACTTCAGTGACTCTTTTGTTTCTTGCAGTTTCTATCCTTTATTTCTAAAATAAGACATTAGTTATGTTTTTAACATATGTAGTTACCGAGATATAGAGGATCGCGTCACCAATTCGTGTGTATTTTTTCCCAACTTTGCGACTCGGTAGTCGCTGAACTACAATTCCGATTTTCAATTTTTTTTTTGTAACTTCTATTGATACCCTTTATCTCTGAACTAATACATTAGTTATGTTTTGCATGTATGTAGTTACCAAGATATAGAGGATCTCCCATACAATGTTTTTTGTGGCATGCGAGTCAAATTCCTTCTTGAGACCCCAATGGGAGGAATGTAGTCTTACTTTAAAATCAAATTAACCATGTTAGTTTGAGCAAAAGCATGAACATAGATTTAGATTTAGCTAAACAGTTTGAGAAACATTGCCTACAGAGTATGAAAAAGAACATAAAAATCCTTTTTGTTTCATATTTAATAAAACTTAAAGATTTCTCAGCTAAAAGAAAATAATCCAAAATGACTTTTTTTTTCAAGTACTGAATGAAAGTTAAAATAAAGCTGAAGAAAATTCAGTACATGAAGATACCTTATAAAGAAAACACCTTAGTTGATGGCACTTAGTAATGACGATGGAGGGCGAATTATTGTATAGATATTAAATATGTCGTGTTTTCTGTGAAAATTGTATCAATAAATATTTATCTTCTAACAATAAAAATATTATAGAATAGCATTCAAGAGTGGAACTATGTTGTAAATACTTTTAGTCAGAAATTAAATTCAAATTTGTTTCACTGTCCTTTAATCAGATTATTTTTTCCCCCTCCCTAACAGTGAAATGAAGTATAATTTTCTGAGATAGCAGCACTCAGATGCTTCACTAATTCTGTATGTTCAGTAGTTGATCAATGCAATATAGTAATTGTCTGCCATGTTTCATTTCCTGATTTAAAAAAAAACTTGAGTCACTTGTAAATAGAATTTAAATATAAGTAGTCACCAAGATAGGGGAATACACTGTTGTCTTGTTTTATAGGCTATACTGAAATAATAATAAACCAGCTGGAGTGGTCTCCCCTAAATTTTCTCGTATACTTTCCCAACCAGTTGATAGGTAAATATTTTTCGGGTATTTACCCAAGGCCTGGTTATTTTGAGGAAAAAAATTATGAATGGTGATTTACAATGAAACATATAAAATTTATGAATTCCCCAAAACTTAATATTTTGCAAAAAAAATTGCATATGTTCGCAATTTTTACGTGTGCTGAGGAACCACAACTTTATTTAACTTTTTTGAGTATGAAATCTTAATATAGATATCACACAAGATTTCACCATACCTCTGGTTAATCATAGGCGTCCATCTGGAGAATGTCAGAATGAAATTTTTTTTGGGGGGGGTTGCCATAATTTCCGAAGCGTGTGTTTGCAGCTCGCTACAATTTCCTTCGTAGACCGCCAAGGTCAAAAGCCAACCATACTAACTTGAGTAAAATAAGCGAAACACTCGCCAACACACAGTCACAATGTGCATTTTGAACCAAATATGCAATTTGAACACCTTTTTTTTAACAGATTGAAACAAAATTTGGGCAAATATAATTAATGTTAGCAACCATCATACCAATTTTTATTTATCTAAGCCAAAGGGTTTAGGAGATATAATTTTTACAAGTATGCAATTATACAGTCCGACAAACCATCAACCCTTCTACGGGTTTGGTCCAAACTTTGATGCGGACCTACATTCATGATGATAAAACTGTGTACCAAATTTTATCCATCTAGCTATTCAAGTTTTTGAGTTAGAGTGTTCACATAACCGCGGACAGACAGACTTCCCATAGACGGATTTTGTCCAAAATTTGATAGAAACCTACAAATTATGTGTAAAGATCACATACCAAATTTCATCCCTGTATCTCTAATAGTTTTCAAGTTATCGTGTTCACAGACATACAGACAGACATAATTCAAAAATTGTGTTTTTCGGACTCTGGGAGGTCTAAAACATGGAGATTCGTCAAAATCTCGAGTTCAAATTTTTTGACGATTACAATACTTTTTCTTTGTATATGAGAAAGTAAAAAAGGCAGGATGAAATTTTTTTAGCAGGCATTTTTATCTATGATGCTTTTTTCATATGAATCCTGATTTGGCGGAATATATATATTTACTATATGGTAACTGATAACTTTTTTAAAAACTTGTATAATTTAAATTATCAGTTAGCTATAAAAATTATGTAATTTTATTTAAACCAAGTATGTATAGACAGGTTATCTAAAGCATATCCATAAATGAGCAAAAAAAAAAGGATGTTATGGTACTAAAATAATTCATCAGATCAACAATAAACTCTTGACATCTTTTTAGTATCATATCTCTTATGGAAAAGGCCAGAGGAATCCTTAAGGCTCAGGAATGTGGGATACCTGCCAAAAGAGATTCAGACCAGACAGCAACAAAAAACTCAGACAGTTTTTTTTAGTCCTTTCCTGCGTTTTTTATTTATGCTGATCCATCCACAGAAATCCAAACTCTGTTAATATCAAATAGATGTTAATACTGGAATTAATTTATTTTTCCACTTATCAAATATCTTTTTGTTGAATTATGGTTGTTTCATCAGTTCTGTTTTTCATGCTTTTTTTAAGCACTCTGTCTGTCTACAAATTAATATACACACCATGGGATACTGTTTGGATTCTGAGTTATGACTGTTTTTTTTAGCTAAGTTCAGCAGTTTGTTTTCTTTTTTTATTTTATGTTGATTCATTTACAAGGAACTCCTTTAGAATTAATTTATTTTTACACTATTGGGAGATCTTTACTTTCCTTTCAGTTAAAAAGTTTCTTTCTTTTTCATAATTTTGGAATCAAATATTTATATATTTTGCAAAACGAAAGTTAGTGTCAATTGATTAATCATTTCTGTTTTCATGCTTTTTTTTATTTCTTAAACACTGGGCCAACATGGTTGAGATTTTCTTCTACATTTTTCCTTAATAAATCTGTGATAATCAGATCTGAGATATTGTTGGCAAGCTAAAAGCCTGTCTTAGACAGGCATAAATCTTCTATTTAAGGATGAAAAAGGAAATTAAAAACTTTTGCTTATGAAACCCGTGTAGTATTTCTGCAAATGTTATAGCAATTTCATATCATAGTCTTCATACTAAATAAATATGAGATGCAGTCTTGTGAATGGTGTCTTAATTTTTCAGAAAGAAGAAAAAGCTTTGGACATGGTTGTTGAAGCACTCATCAATCGTTGCCAGGATTTAAAAAATATTATTTCATCATTCATCATGAAACTGGAAAATGAAAATTTAAGTTGGTAAGATATTATTATGTCTTTTTAAGTTAGATAGTTCTTATATTTGGAAACTTTGTACTTAATTTTAATCATTGTGCTTATGAATCAGGTTTATTTAATGAGAATTATGGGTAGGTATATCAAAAGTTTTTGTCAAATAACTTTTGTGGATTGAAGGATAATGTATGCAGATGTGTGAAAATTAATTAAGTGAAAAGATATGAGATGAATTTAGGAGAATGAGTTAGAAATGGAAAGACATTGAAATGTGTAGTTGTATTTATTTAAAATTTCATAAACATTTGACTCAGGCAGATTTCCATCACATTTTCTGCACTTTTACCTCATCTACATCTAATTTGAAGTCTATGCTCTGATTACACACACACATAAAAAAAGCATGCCATTGCCTTTATTCTTTGTGTGTGAAACTAAATTTCAGCAATCTAAAAATAAATGGCTTTGTTTCAGTAAAAATTCAAAACTTAACATAAATCTGTAAAGTAATATTAAAAATAATTCAAATAAAAATTGATTATTTGCAACAAAAAAAGCCTTTAACATTTGCATTTTGAAACAATTTCATTAACTACCAGTTTGAACTATATTACATTACACCACCTGCATCCCCATGTTTAGAGCCATTTGGCTCCTTTCCGGTTTCGATGGATGGAGGTAAATTTTATTTTTTTAGAAAGGACAAAAACAAATAATAATGAAAAAAGAAACATACACTGGAAAAGAAACAAACATAAGAACAACATGGAAAACAAAACAATAAGGGGAAAAAATAAAAATACGTAGAGAAAACATAAAAAAAAAAAATAAGTTGTCGAACGTGTGCGTCAGTCTGGGTGGATACATGATCGATGATTATCCTTTACAATGAGATTGTTCTCATCACAAATGAAGCTCATTAGGAGTCGAAGTTGGGTTCTTGACAAGTTATTCACGAGAATGTTTTTCAACCACTGTAATTTAAGTGACACTGTAGGAGTTTGGAAATGCCAGGAGAGTGTAAACCAACATTTTGTGGTATAGTGTATTGAATCTCCTTTTTCTCCACACAAGCAGTTGTCATGTGTTTGAAGATTAAAGGTATGAAAGGAAGGGCCTGTGTCCTGTAACAAACATTATCTCTTCTCTATTCCATCCTACTGGCTTGTTTGAGACCCTAGGCACTATATTGTATGTACTACGGCCAGTTTAACTATAGAACTGTATTATTTATTTTTTGTAAAATAACTAGGCAATAATGCTGTTGATATCTGCTATCATAAAACTTGTAGCATATCATATAGCCATCAGAGCCAAAATAGTTATTTTGTTGTATTCAGTCTTTAGAAAATAAACTTAATTTCAAAAATCTTTACATTTTAAAATTTTTTTTATGTCCTTCTGTCTTCATAAAAAGTCTACAGCATAATCTCCATTGTACATAAAATAAAAACCATTTACAGCATTATTTTTTTAAATGTATGAGACAGTTTAAAATGAATTTGATATAAATGCTCTTTATTAAAGTAAAACAATATTGTCACAATTTACATCACATGTCTTGATAAAAACAATTTTAAATTTTGGTAACTAGTGAGGCTGACTTTTTAGTTTTTATATGGACCAACTGATGTAAAGAATGATGCTTTTTAATGCATTCAAAGCAGAGTAATTATTATGTTTGAGTGATTTCATGGTTTTGGCATCAATTGAAGCTTGAGGTTTGTGACAATTTTGTCATCATCTTTGTTTCTGACTGCCACTCTTTGTGCATAACACAATATCAAGTATTGTGTAATTCTGGGCTGTTAAAGATCTAAAATTTCACCCTGTAAGTGGCCAGTTATTTTGATCTAATAGCTTTGAGGTCAAAATTAGCTTTTAATGTGGATACACCAAGCTTTTTTTCATTTAATGTAAGTCTTTAAGAATATTTTATCTGTAGAATTTCAAGAAATTATACATATAAACATGAATTATTTACTTTTGAATTGAACATGAAAAACAGAAAAGGCCATTCCGGCCACTTTTTCCCATGCACTGTCTTTCAATAAACACTTTTTAATAGAGAGTTAATTTTTCACTCATTGTATAGATATAAAATCATAGCATGTGTAGAATCCTTTCATGGCAATATTTTAATTTTTGTAATTTATCTTGCAATTGTCCTTTCTTGTCCCTAGCCTTTTGAATCCTTTAAAGGTTTATTGCAAGATAAAGAAATTCCTTATTAAACTTTTTAAAAAATCTTCTGGAAGAGAAAGGTCCTCTCTTTCCATTTGTATAAATTTCTTTTTAAAAAAAGAAATGCTTAATTTTCTTAGTTACACAGCTTTTAAGATGCATTTACTGCAGCATTTATACCATTATTTCCCTTAGGCCTCACGTATTAGACAACTTTGCTTTAATATCAGGACAAGTAAATACTGTGTTGAAAATCTTAAGAAATGAAAAGACTCCTCCCTTGAGAAATCGAGTACTTTTACCTTTGTTGCTCAATCCAGATAGAGATGAAGAATTAGCAGTAAGTATAGCATTTATTTAATGCAGCTTCCTCTTTTTTTCTCCTTAACTTTTTTTCGCATCATTAAATATTTTTTGAAGTACAGCCTTTTATGTTCCTGTAGTGTTATAAATTGCATACTCTGTGTTTGTATGTCCTTTCAAGCTTTCTTTTGCATCTGTAAGATCTATTAAAGTTTTGACTAGTGATTAAAGAAACTTTTTAAGGTACATAAAAATAATATGTTAGATTATTTAATTATAGTGTGCTCCAACTAAATGTATAAGTACAGTAGAACCCCAGGAATCTGAACTAATTGGGGCTGACCTCTGTCTGGATTCCGGGGAATTTGGATTATCCCGGAAATTTGTTAAAATTCTCTTGATATATATCAAATGCAGTAGAGTATTGACTCTGGGTGCTCTGTGAAAGCATACAGAAAGAGCACGTGGCGATTCACGCTGTACAGTGGCAAACAAGTTGAGGGTAAAAAGAAGATATCCGAGTTTGTTTCTACTCATTAGGTGCTGTATTCATTCTTGAAGACCACTTCAAATACTTCTTCTAAGTTAAGAATAAACATTAGCTTTGTTTCTGATTTGTAATTGTTATTTTTCCTTCATTTTTCAGTAAAAATTTTTCAGAAAATTAAATAAAGGTGTTTGGATTATCCGGAATTTCGGCTTACCGGGGTTTGGATTTCCGAGGTGGTTCTACTGTATTATGATAGGAATTTTTAAAAAGTGATGTATATATTATAAGTTGTACTAGTTTCTTATCGGATATTTTAAATACATTGTAAAAAAAATAGCAGAAGTAATTTGTTGGAGTTTTATGTTTGATTTTCTCTGAAATTACAGTTCTTGTTGGTTGTGGAAATCCATTGTGACAGACTTTTTTTATGATTTAAGAAAAATTTCAAGTTTAGTGGTGGCATTGAACAAGATGGCAATGCATTAATAACAAAAAAAATGAAAAAAAGTGCCAGGCTGTTTGTTGAAATGTTTCCAATTTTAAATGTGAATTAAACTTACTTTTTTACTTTCTTGTATATGAAGTATCCTAAACGAAATTACTGTAATCATCAAAAAATTTGATCTCAAGATTTTGATGAGTCATCACATCTTGGGGTTATCCAAGTCTGGAAAAACTATTTTTGGAATTATGTCTCTCTGTGTATACGATAACTTGAAAATGCAGCAAACAAGATAGGTGAAATTTGGCATGTCTCGACGCCAAAATGTATTCAGTTTGGGGTAAATTTGCCAATGCAGAGTGTCTGTATTTTTGTGAACATGAAATAATTTTGTGTGCTTTATAATTCAGTTAAATTGTTTATTTTACACCTTAACTGTCTGTCATTATTAGCTTATAGAATAACTAGTTATTTCATAGAATAATGTGTTGTTAAAGTGTGGAATTATTAATTTACTAGCAGTACAGTCACGCGCTGCCCATGGAATCAGGACCACAATGACACAAAAAAGTTTTGGTAACAAGATACACATTATTGATTTGCCCACTTCTTTTTCCTCTCGACTATGACACAAATGTAATGACGTCACCTGCCGGAAGGAATCGGATTGTAGAAATGCATGCTGGGAATGAAAGCTTATGACATCACCTGCCGTGAAGAAGGTCATGCACCAGCCAATGAAATCCCAACAATGCATTCTGGGATCGTCTGGAGAAACTCTCGCTATTAAATCTCGCTAGCAAAAAACTATTTGAACTGATCAGGGAAAAATAATTAAAAAAAACGAAAAAAGTTATTTTAAACATTCTTGTTTTAAATCCGACAGAAACATTCCAGTTATAAGCTGAAAAAAAAAATGAAAATTATAGAGATGTTAGAACGTCAGATGCGAGAATTTGAAGAAATCCTTATTAAAAATTACCACAAAAGTGACAATTTTTGAAAATTCAGTCAATTATGTTAGACACGAAACAAACTTCATTAGAACAGAAATTGTTTGTTCTTTCCGATGGTGTAACTGTTTTTTTTTGTACAATTATTTGAAGCCATGTTATTGAGAAATGAGTGTGAAAAATCACCAAAACAACACAAAATATTAAATAAAAAAATTTCTAGATTAAATTTTAAAATTCTGTCTTCGAGGTGCATTCAGTCACCATTACGACTACCCGTGTTGTAAATTTCATGGCTGTAAGTGCGATAGATTCGTCTAGCATACACGCAAACATTGCCTTTTATAAGTATAGATTACACACTTTGATATGATTAGTTATTTGATGAAATAACTAGATGTTCTGTGAAATAATTGAATTATACACTTTAACTGTAGCATGTCTCTATTTTCTCAACAGAAAATGACAGAGAATAGAGTGCAGGCTTTCAACCATGAAATTGTTCCTGATTATTTAAGAACCAAACCTGATCCAGAAATAGAGGCTAGAGAACAACAATTTGTATTAAAAAGTCATAGTATGCCTATGGATATGGCCCAAGTAAGATTTTAAAAAAAAATACTTATTCCCCCCCCCCCATTGCTTATTACAACTGATTTTTCCTCTTTTCTTATCTAGAAACAAATAACAGCTATAACTAAAATTGTAAATAATATACTGGATACAGTCAAAGGCAACAGAGATGCTTGGGAAAATGATTCAGGTATGTTAATAACAAAAATCTTGTTATTTTAAAATTATTTTTTTAAATTTTCACTTTATTCATGTGTTTAACATAGTAGTTTCATTCCTTTGTCTGTTATTCCAATCTTATCAAAATATATTAATAAAATTTTAAAAAATTGAAACATTAAAAAATAATCTGTATGTTTGAATGAATTCTTTTTTAACTATTCTGAATTTTATGCAGTCAAAACTTTTATTTTCTAAGATGTTGGTACTTAGACTTTTTTTCTATACAAAATGCCAGGCCTAAAGACAAAAATAGTAAAAGTTGTTTCAAAATTTGTGAACAGATTATTTTGAAATAAAACTTATTTTTGTTTGTTACAAGATATTCCAAGCATCAATACTATGTTTTGTGTATTTTTATTTTTTTATTGATAAATTGCAAATGGAAAACTTTCAAAGTTGCGCAATAAAACTTTACGAATCGGTTAGCTAAATAAGAGTTATCCCTTTAAGCCTGAAAGCATGCGAACCTGTGGTTTAGACATTAGATAATGTTTCTGCTTCCTGGTTAGTTGTATGTAGTAAATGCCGGAAGGAATGATTCTTATTTCCAGAATCTCGACAGATCAATTTTTCTGATTTGTCATCAGATGGCAGATATTGTCCATTTTAGAGTTATAGCAGGGGTGATTGTGTTCCAGTATTTTCTTCATCCTTAATACCGGAATTCTGGTATTTTCTGATAAATCAAATTTTTAAAACTTAAGAGTGTCGAAGAGTAAAGACTCAAACTACTATGGATTCTTCGTAGTTTTTATGCAATTTTGGCTTCTACTACAGACTACACAAATTATAATCCATACTATGGAAAATTTACTTTGGATTATGCTGAGTCAATCCAAATGATTTTTTTAGAAAATGTCATACCATAACTAAGGACAACTACCTCACTTAAGAATGGTCCCTTAAGAATGTATATTAATTAATGCTATTCATACAAAATTTTATTATATTTTTAATCTTTTGTTATCAATTTTGATGGTTTCTTTTCATGTGTGTTATTGAATGTTATTAAAAACTCATGAACTAAGACAAAATAAATTAAATTATTTCTTATGTGAAAAAAAGATATTAAAAATTGCACGCAAAAGTTGAATCTGCGCTGTAATGATTAAATACATATCATTCTCTACACGTAATTTTCCTGCTAAAATTTCAGGCATTTTTTTATGAAACCACAATCACCCCTGTTATAGTCAGTGTTCAATCTATTAGTTGAAAAACATCTCCAGTCTTAAATAGTTATGAAAAAATAAATAATTTTGCTATTGATTATCTGCATCTCGAATCTCATTGTGATGTAAGGTAATTTATAGCCATAAACTTCATAAAGCATCCTCAAAATATTGCATCTGGTTCAGTGGCAAATCCAGAATTTGTGGGTTGGGGGGGTGGGGGGGGCTAAGGTCATAAAAATTTTGTGTCATACTGACGAATGTCAAACCTTGTGGCTTATGTAAACCAAAACACTTTATCTTTACAGACTTTCCTCACCTGACAATAAGAATCATAAAGAACACTACAATACTTTTGATAATTTAATAAAAAATACAATGAAATAACTAGCCAAAAAATATTTTTGACCGCATCAACGCTACAAGTACAAGTGGAATGACTAGAAAAGTAGGAAAATTTTCTAGCCTGCCAGTAAGCAATATTGTCACGATTTTATTATTTTTTAAAAATGAAAATTAAGAGCAAACAGTTTTAGTGATTTTAAATAAAATCAAGAATTTTGCTCCCCCCCTCCCCCCGGCCGCGGGCGGCTGCAGCCAGTTAGCCCCCCTGATTCGCCACTGATCTGGTTGTCTATAATGATTAATTTTTTTAGTCAGATGAAAGTATTTGCTTCTTACTTGTTAAACTGAAATTTCTTTTTTCATAAAATCTCATTGCTACTGTAGGTTTCATCAGTTTACTTAATGGGTTTTAAATTTAAAATAGCTTTTGTTTCTTGATTCCCAGTGAATCTCCATGAATACCATTGTCAGGTGTATAGAAAGTTTACCTGATTTAGGAAGCATAAAGAGAGGCATGTACATTTTTTTTTTGATATGAGGTTAATATCTGCCAGTGATGGCAGCTTTCTCTTATATTTTTTAACCAAAAAATTATCTTAGTTTGCTAAACAAGTTACAGTATTTGATAAATATTTTAAAACTTCTTGTGGAAGATTTATTATTATCGGCCAATTTTTTGTTTTGAATAGCCTTTAGGTAGTTATTTTTAAATGAAATATCCAATACCATCTTTTGTCCCAATAGTTTTGATTTTAGATTTGTTATGAATATTCAGGCATCATTAACTTTTAGGCTTTGTTTTAGTAATATAGTTATTTATTATTTACTTACACAGTTATCATTTGTTATTTAATACTTATAAAAATGCCTTTTTAAAGGATAAATTTTTAATTCTGTAGCTACTGGTCAGTTCGTAAGCATTGCATCTTTGACATGTTTTCTTTTTGAAAATATTGACAACACATAAAGTGTTCTAACACCTTTTCTTATGAATTTTAATGTAATAATGTATTGTAGTTTTTAACCAACATTTGTTTTATTCTCAAAACTTTATTTTAATTAATTTATGAAAAGAACATTAGTTTTTTGCCACACCATACTATTTTTTAATCCAAATTATTCAAAAGCACATAGGAGTGGGAAAAAATGTGGATTCTTTTGTGATAAGATTTTCATTTTCTCTCTAGGTCAGAGAGCCAGTGCTACTCAAACATCATCTTTAGCTGATACTAGTGCATTAATATGTGCAATAACTGTTGGGAAAGGCTTGAAACCGACTACTGGATCTCCAAAAGGACAGCCCACAAATCCACAGCCACCTCCACAACAGCCTACTCGACCAGGTATAAATATTAATTCATTCAGGAAAACATTACCTGATTGAATTTGATGTAGCATTTTAGTTTTTATTAATATACATATGGGGTAATAAATAATACGCAAGGGTCTAACATCCTCCTGCTGGTGTGGAAGTTTGGAGAGGGAGTGGCAGCTCAGATGTCGTCCTCGTCATCTGACTGCGGTTCAAAATTATGAGGTCCATCCCAAAATAGCCCTTGTCTTGCTTCAAAATGGGCCATTAATACAGGGGTCCATACTTATTGTGGTCCAATAGCTAATTTCTAAACCGTTAGAGATGGACATACAGTTCCAATTGGTAAAAAGGTTTAAATGAAGGGAAAAATTATATGTTTTTTTTTTGAGTGAATAAATATATTCCTGAAAAGGTTACGAAATCTAACTTTTTATACAGTCCCCCAGTCCTATCAATCATATTTAGTAAAATATTCCGGACACTATCATTTTAAACAAAAAATGTCCCACTCTTCTGCGACTAAAACTGACAGGGTATCTGCCAAAATACAGTGTTGCAAAATCATGAATTTTCATGACTTTCCCTGATTACGGCCAATAATTTTCCATGACTTAGAAATGCTTTAGTTAAAGTATATATGAATTAAAATGTCTTATGTAAATGCAAACAAAATGTATGTGTTTGGAAATAATACAGGAAATTTGGGATAGAAAAAGTACTTATAAATGTTTAGAAACTCGTGTACATAGAAATAAATTATTGTATTTCCATATCTAATCTAAGCTTAATCATATAGCAATTTTGTAAATGCAGCCAAAATTTTTTTAATTCAATTTGAATTCATTAATTTTAGCCAAATGATAAAGTAAAATTAACAATAAATAATGCAACTGTGATGATTTTTCAAAAATATTTAACGTATCACAATAATGATTATTTACATTTCTGTATTAATCTCAAAAATTAATGTTTCAATATAAAGTTCTTATATTTAAACTTAATTTGAATCTTCACAGTAAGGATTTTCTCTTTTCCTCCAAAATTTGAATTTTTTCTTCAAATTCAGTTTCTTCTTTCTCTTTTTCCAATCGGATTTTCTTTTTCTGATTATATAACTGCTGCAATTCATTTTCTAATTTTCTCTTTTCTTGTGTCTTTGATGTTTTTTTATCTAAATATTCTTTCTTCCTCATTAAATCAGCTCTATACCGATGCCTCGCACTACGAACAGCTAACAGCATTCTTTTAGTAATAGAGACATTTTCAACTCCCCCAAGAGATTTAATTCCATCGTATGCTCGTCTTTGATTAATCAAACTTTGCTCTTTCAAGTTTTCAACTAGCATTGTTTTATTGACAGAGAAGCCCCTTTCCACTGAAGCATTTCCATGGGAGAATATAAAGCATAATTTTACAACCTGCCACAGATCTTCCCATTTTTTTTCCTTTGACAATAATCCATAGTAAAAGTTATCGAGCTCTAGATTGCACTCATCAGATAAAAAATTTTCAAACTCATCCTGGTATCTTTTTTTGACAACAGAACAAAAGGATACATATTGGTCTTTTGCTCTTTCTGCCACTGTCTCGGTGATTCGGTTTGCATTATGTAGTACTTCAAGAACTATGTTAAACCGAGTTAACCCAATACTTGAATTATTCAACATAACAGAAGGATGCAAGCTGGATAAACCTCTAACAAGTTTATATTTGAGTGGGCTCTTATCAATAATTTTTTGAGCCAAATTCTGCAAAATTTTCTGGCAGTCCAGAAAAAAAAAAAGCTTTATCTTGTCAGCTATTTTTAACTCCTGTTATTGCTTCGTTCAGTTATGTATTGCTCTCCAGTATTGGGCCACTTGGGTATTTCCTCAATTATCATCCTAAACTTTTGAAAGTTTCAGCTAAATCTATATTTTTTTTTAACCAAACTTTTATCTAAATAATAATCACCACAAATATCAAAATAATTGTAATATAATTTTTAAAGAATTAAAAACTATAAGATCACTCCTATACCAAGGCATACTTCAAACTTTGATGTGCCAGTAATTAGGCATACCAAAAGTGGGCACAGATTTGTCAGTGTGCCAAGAAAAAATCATTATAGTAATAATACTGTAACATTGCTACACTATAAAAAATGCAATAAAAATGAAAGCTTGATATAAGGTGAAATCTTTTATTTATAGATTCTAGTTCAAATTAGATTTATATTTTTCCTCTAACGGCAATTTTTAAAGGGATATATGCTAATTGTCGATCTTTCATTTTAAGTTCTGTTTGGGGCATTATAGTATTAAATCTTGATATTTTATGTTAGATAAATCTTTTTTTTTTTTCTTTTATCATCTTGCCCCTGCAGCCAGAAAGAACCCTTTTAAATGAGTGATGGAATATTTTTTGATGTCCAGCAATCGAAGTATTATTGTCACTTCGCTACAGAGCCCAACTAACTCTTGAATATCGTCTTTCCTCAGAAGTACTATAATATTTATTAGCTACAGGTCAAGATCAAGCGAAGCGGCCGTGGAATCAGGGACTTCACACAAAATAAAAAATCACCTATTTCAAAAGGTGTTTTCAAGAAACAAAATTAAAAATAAAGATACACATTTATAGATTTTTCCAGCATAATAACACATGTAAAACAGTACAGAGTATTATTAATCCAAAACAATATAAAAAAATTGTACCCGGAATCAGGACTTCAACAAAATGAAAAAGAATTCTTAGAACATGACAAAAGCCATACGAGGATGCACTCCTCCTTCATCCAATCAAATTGAAAGCATGCTTCGGAAGGCTATGCTGGAAGAAATTTCGCTCTAATGACAAAATAACTTTCATTCTGGGAATAAATTTAAATTTAAAAAAAAGCGGAAAGATATTTGTAACGTTTCTTTAAAATCAGAGAACCGTTCGTTATAAACGAAAAATTGAAAATAATAGTGTTATTAGAAAGTCGCGCAACAAATTTAAAAACCAAACCAACATTTAGGTGACAAACTACTGATTTTAAAAAATTATAAAATTCAGTAATTTAAGATAGGAAATTCAAAACTAACTTCATTAGAAGCGAAATGGCGTTTTTCCGATGGTCTATCTATTTTTTTGATAATTATTCGAAACATTCTATTGACAAATTAGTGCGAAAAATCACCAAAACAACAGAAAAACATTAAATAAAAAAATTTAGATTAAATTTAAAATTTACCCGGTGCACTCAGTCACCATTATCCACTGTTGCAAATTTCATGGCTGTAGTGATAGATTCGCTGGACATCATGACAGACACCACACACTACGACACAAACATTGCCTTTTTATAAATATAGATTTAAGTAATTGGTCAGAATGTTCCATTAGTGTACCAGTATGGGCCATAATTATCAGAAGTAGGCCATGTGCACTACTGGTTCTGATAAAAAATAAAGCAAATCTAATTAAATAAAAGCTTTTACAAAGATATAACCTTCTTATGTAAACATCACAAAACATCTATTTGAGATCTGTGCTCCTTTGCACAGCCCCTAGGCCCACTACTGGAGCATTTATGCTATTGATCCAAAGTGGACCACCCTTCACTATCCATATTTCAATATTATTTTAATTTAAAGATAGTTATAATGCAGTCTATATAATTAAATAATATACAATAACAATCATTTTAAAACGAAAGTGTATGCTAAAAAATAGTTGAATGAAGAGTTACCTCTTAAGGAAATCACTAGAATAAGCTACAAAATGCTTCTCAGAGACCAACTTCAGCAACAAACACAGCTCAAACTAAAAGAAATAAAGCTGTGCCTTTGGTATTTAGTTGATAAGGGTTTCAGTCACCAGAGGCAGATCTCTTATTTCATTGGATATGTTAAGTTTCTGTTTATCAACTTAAAGTTCAAGTTACTCTGGAGCATTACCTTACTAAAAATCTTTCACTGAAAAGAACACAATTTGTTTCAGATTATAAAAAGTATCACATTTTCTTTCACTAAAAAAAAAAAAAAAAATCCCAACCTATCTCACTGGAAAATATTTCATGTAACAAAATTTCTTGAAAAAAATAATTGTAACCTTGCTTGTTATTGTCTGATTAAACTGAAATTTACATCAGGTTTGATAATGACAAATTAGAGTATTGTCATATTTCCGTTAGAACAAATAAATTTTCCAAGAAGTTAATAGTGACTAATTTTTTTCCGTGTAATTTGAGAAACAGGCTTATCATACACTAAACTATTAATAAAGAAAAATAATTCGTATTTCCTCTTCTAATTATCCTATTAGGCTGATTCAGCAGATTGTAATAATTACAAATCGCCAGTTTCAACTGTCAAAATTGATCAAATTTTTCAGTGAAGTACGCGATCATCTTTTTTACTTCTTACAGTTCAACAGCTCTGTTTATTTCATTTCCGAACGTTTCACTCCAGACAGGTGAAGAAGTTTTGCCTTAGATAATGACAAATTCCATTGTCCGCTTTGAAATATGTTATTAAAAAAAAAAAAAATGTAAGAAGAACTTACGTTGATTTTCAGAGAATTTTTGTTATATAAGTTTCCTAAAAGTTCTATATACTCTGCTAAAGTTTCAAGTCTGTATGATTTTTTTCATTGCGAAAAAAATCGTTTCCTTATATATCAGGACTTACATTTTCGCAGAAAAAGGCGAAAAATCCTTTACAGCTTCGGAATCAAGTCTATTAGAAAGAATAAAATTAGCTATTTTGGTTGAATATTGATGTCGGATAGTGTTTAGAACGGCCGATGCATCCAGCGAAAGTAAATAAATAAAAAAATCTAATCAAAATCGGACTTCGAGGGCATAGAATTCGGATGAGGCTACCATCCGCACATTTCTTAGTTCTGCATGCCATCGCACATTACCCGACGAAGAGAAAACAAACCGAGACAACGAACTGTTTATTTGATCTCTTCTCCCATAAGCCCCCCCCCCCCCGTCATGTAAATCAATTTCAAAGTGGAATAAAGCGCAAACGAATTAAAAATGAGTACTTACCTATAAAATTGTAGTAAGACTGCTCAACGCAAAAGGCTTTGATCCAATGTGCTGCTAAGCTCTTGTTACACGGATAACGCACTTGTTGAGTCCTAGACAGTGACGTAACGGCGTGCTAAAAATAGCTCTAGACAAGGAGAAGCCTGTTTAGACACGTCGACGCAAAGAAATTTCATCCGACCGGCATTTTTTCAGTTGGCAGCCTAGTGAACCATGACAACCTATAGTTTTTCATGACTTTACTCAATTTTTCTGAAAATCGACTTTTCATGATAAAATTAAACCATTATCAAATTCATAACTTTACCTGACTTTCCAGGTGCGCGGAAACCATAATGACCATGTCTATGGAGCTTTGAATATCACTGGCTTAGACCCTTTCATTTCAATGTATCTTGAAGACGATCCAATCTATGCACCACTTGCTCGACGATACCGCTGATTGGTTGAAAATCATGAAATTTAAAGCTCTATAACTCGCTCGGTTTTAGTCGCAGAACAGTAAGACTTTTTTATTAAAAATGTTAGTGTCAAAATATTTTACTGAATATGACTGATAGGACCAGGTGACCGTATAAAAGTTCAGGGATGAGATTCTTCCTGCTTTTGGCGGATTTCTGCTTTTGTTATTTCGGAGAAATTCGTTTTTTATTTATCTTTTTTCTCTCAAAATTCGTTTTCGTTTTTTTTTTTTTTTTCCCCTGTTGTTTTTTTTCCCTGCAAAATTTGCTTTTCTTCCGAAAATTCCGCTTTACTCAAGAAAAAAACCTTCCTATCTTACGTTTTGAAAGAAAATTTGGGAAAACCACAATGCGCAGTTAACTCCACTTCATCTTCTACTGCTGAATCAACATTATATCAACCAAGCTCTACAAGAATAACATTCCAACATTCAGTCCATTCAAAGTATACTACCACCTTTTGAGAAAACAAAACCTCGTCATATTTTGCAAAAGAAAAAAAAAAAGATACTGAAAATGTTGAAAAATTAGTTGAAACTTAAGGTCATCTTGTAGCATACCAAGATGAAGAAATAAAAAACAGAAAAAACAAATAAATAAACTACATAAAAAAGAAAAACTCCATCAAAGAGGCACTAAAAGTTGTGTGCAAATGTAGCAAAACGTAGAGAATAAGACATAAAAAATCTTCTCAAAATAAAAAATAAGACAGATGATTTACCTAAGCATTCTAGAGATAATGTAGTCCCAACAACTGTGCCAGTAATTAAACAGAGATACTAATAAGACTGTGCAAAAATGAGCCTTTATTGAAAATACTTGCAGAGGATCGAACACATTTATTGAAGAAAATCTGTTATCAACAAAGCCACACAAAATAAAAAAAAACGAAAGAAAACCCCTTCTTTAACAATAATAGGAAATGTTTCAAATGACAATAATGCTAAATGGAGTCTGTCTGTAATTACATTCTCGACCCACTCTTATAAGTTGTTTCTTCACTTTGTAAGTCTTTTGTTTTGTATAATAGTATTTAATTATCAATCTCTTTAATACAATATTTACACGGTGTATAATGGTTACAGTAGATGAATCACAAGCTCCCAGACCCTTGCTTCATGTGATAAAGCTTGTGATATTTCTA